>VDFB02270728.1:0-127199 GCA_007258455.2 Sequoia sempervirens | reverse complement strand
ATCTAATTTCACATAGAAACATATTTGCAAATAGGGAAAATAAAATGGAACACACTAAAAGAAGGCTTGCTCTCCACCCTACCATATTGTGTCATGGAACCTCAAGGGCTCTCAACAAAACCTCGAGCAAGAAGATAAATTGTCTAGCACTATAATCAATGTTGAGACCAATGTTTAATGTTGGCTGCATCTAATTTCAAATAGAAACATATTTTCACATAGGGAAAATAAAATGAAACACACTAAAAGAAGGCTTGCTCTCCACCCTACCATATTGCATCATGGAGCCTCAAGGGCTCTCAACAAACCCTTCAGCAAGAAGATAAATTGTCTCACACTATTATCAATGTTGAAATCAATGTATAGTAATTTTTGGATGAATGGACAGAGGGCCAAGCCATGCCAAGTAGCAATTAATTTTTGTGGGAAAGGAATGTAGATTTGGACTATATATGAATGTTGGCTGCATCTAATTTCACTTAGAAACATATATGCACATGGGGAAAATAAAATGAAACACACTAAAAGAAGGCTTGCTCTCTACTCTACCATATTGTGTCATGGAGCCTTGACGGCTCTCAACAAACCCCCAAGCAAGAAGATAATTTTTCTAGCACGATAATCAATGTTGAGATCAATGTTTAATATCAGACTTAATATACAGCCTATCATACATATGAATGTTGTTTGCATCTAATCTCACAAACATACACATCTGCACATAGGAAATATAAAATGAAACATAACAAAAGAAGGCTTGATCTCCACCCAACCATATTGGGTCATGTAGCCTCATAGGCTCTCACCAAACCCCTCGAGGAAGAACTTACATTATCAACCACTATGTTCAATGGTTATATCAATGTTTTATATTACACTTAATATACGACCTACCATTATAATAATTCCTTTTTGAGGCTAAAAGAAGTAATAACCAAAAAGGTGCATCTAACTTCATATACATATGAATCGGTTTGGATGCATATGTAGAAATTTGTTGCTTGCATATATATAGACACAAAAAGTATGTGTAGAAATGTATGTATGTGGAATTAGATGTGGACAATATACATAAGCAACTCTCAATCATAAAAGTGGATTAAATTGGTAATCCCAAAAGAATAAATATACGAAGGAGTATATATGAATGTTGCCTGCATCTAATATCACATACATACATAGCTGCACATAGGGAAAATAATATGAAAGTCACTGTGGTGGCTCAAAGTTATTATAGCAGGTAAATCTAGAGAACAACACCCAACAATGGCCTATCAAAAATTGCACAAACTGTTTTATTGCTTGACCATGTTTTCTCAAGTTTTAAATGACAGGTGTTATTACAACCATCGCCAAACCATCACCACTATATGGAAAGCATACATTATTTAATGTTGAAGTGCAAAGCCCTGCCAGTTGGTGTTCAATTTCGTTGGCCTTCTCTATCAACATGCCAAATGCATTTTTTTTTCATTTAATTTCATTTAAACTCACCACCTTTTTTTCCAGCCAACTAGGGGTCGCACACAAAAAATTTTCAAAATCGGGAAGGCTAACGAAATTCGGGGGCAAAGTGTTCCCACGCAGGATCAATAGAGAGCCCTCTTTTGTTGTCTTTCATTTTATTTTGCCTACGTGCAGATATCTATGTATGTGAAATTAGATGCAAAAAACATTCATATATATATCCAAGCAACAGATTCCTACATATGCATCCAATGCATGCAATGCATATATATGTAGTTGCAAAACAAAATCTATACCGATATATATGTATCTAAAGTTAGATGCACCTTTTTGTGTAGCAACGATGATTGCAAGGAAATAAAATAGTTTAGGTTATATAGTTTATGATATTTTCCATAAGGCATTGTTGATTGTTGTTCTTTGGCTTTAGCTATATTGTTTCATTTATGGTCTCCACATAGTGGCAATGGTTGCAAGGCAATTAAACAGTTTATGTTGTTTTCAAAAAGGCACTGTTGGGAATGGTTGGTTGGAATTCTTAGAATGATAGGATGTATATTAATTGTAATATGAAACATTGATCTAACCACTGAACATAGTGGTGGATAATGTATGTTCTTGCTCGGGGCTTTGGTGAGAGGCTCAAACAAATAACATCTATCCTTCCAAAAGAGTAAGCATAGGAAGGAGTTGATACCCACACATTGTTGATTGTTGTTCAATAGCTTAAAAATATTATTTCATTTATGATTTCCATGTAATGGTGATGGTTGCAAAGCAAAAAAATAGTCTACATATACGCTTACAAAGAAAAATATATACAAATATATATGCAACTAAAGTTATGTAGACAACACACATATATCCATAGGTGGACTTGTTAATACATAAATCACCACGAAAGCAGAGGAAATAAACATCACTTGGCACAACCTACCACGACAACATTGTTTCATGTATGGTTTCCATATAGCACCAACAGTCGCAATAATATTTAGCATTCTAAACTTACCAAAGCAATTGAACAATTTATGTTATTTTCAATAAGGCATTGTTGACTGTTGTTCTATAGCTTGAGCTGCTATCAACACTGTGAGCCACCACTGTGACAAGGGTTTTTGCAAACAACATACATAGATATCCACACCTAAACTTTTCAATACATGTGAGAACATAGATAGATAATTTTAAATGTAGATATATATGTATGTTTCTCGAGCATAGGAAATAAACATCACTTAGCATAACTTGACACAATAACATTGTTTCATGTATGGGTTTGTAAGAGACCTGCCTTTCTCTACTTCTGATTTTTATGCTGAATGATAAGGGTTTGTAATTTTTTTTGTATTTTCTCACAGATTTCCAGTCAAGAAATCAAATACAAGAAATGTAAACATAAACCCTACTGCAGCAATGCAATTAATTTATTGATTTTCTTTCAAAGCTTTTACAAATATGTGCATACCCGGAAATATAATCTCCTGTAGATTTGAAGCAATAAATCTGAAGAATCTGATGAGGCATAGACTTGACTTCTGGATGAAGCCAACAGTGAACACCTTCAACTGATATCCCACAACCTCAGAATGTTGATACAATGGAGAGTTTTCGTTCTCCAAAGCTGATACGCTGGCAGAAACCCTTGGGCTCTCTTCCCCAAACGCCAATGAGAAATTATCAAACAAATATAAAATAATCAATTCTGAATATCCCCCAAATGAGCCCCTTAAGATTCCTTTATACTTTTCCTGGAGGAACTCAAACACTTTTCTCACCAATGTGGGATTAAAAGATAATAGGCCAATCCCCTCCACTTTGCCTTTTAAATCATTTTAAAATAATATAATATTCGCATTTTGGAATATTAAAATATGTCCTTGAAATTGGTACCCAAGTAATTAATTACAATGGCCCCCTTTTTAATGATGAATGGACCCTCAAGTCATAAAGTGCAAATATAATATTATAATATAATATTAAAATATTAATTATTATTAAAGTCACCTTTAATAATAATTAAACGTTATAACTTAGGCAAAACTCCTTATTTCACCAACTCAACTGAATTTGGGAATCGACACTGCCAACATGTGAACTCTAGGTGCCCTGCTATAAAAAGAATTGCTTGCCGGCTGACTTACTATAAATAGTAAGTATGTGAAACTGAGTCAACTGAAAGCTAAGCTTGAACCCACACAAGACGGTGAAGGAGAAATTCCTCTAATCATCGCCAAAAGAGACCCTCTAACCAGACATATTAGCCTACGAGGGCTAGGAATAGGCTAAATCCCTGGAACTTTGATGCTCGCAAAATTGGGGACATTACAGGGTTCCATATACTAGTGATGGTTGCAATAATATCTAGCATTTAAAACTTACCAAGGCAATTGAGTAGTTTATGTTATTTTCAATAAGGCATTCTTAACTGTTAGTCTGTAGCTTCAGTTGCACAACATACATAGATATCCACACCTATACTTGTCAATACATGTGAGAACATATATATGTAAGTCAAAATGTAGTTACATGTATCAACAAGTATAAATGTAGATACATATGTGTGTTGTGGCATCTTAGTTTAGATACATATATATGTGCACAATTTTTTTTTGTTGTATGTGTATATCGATACAATAGACCATTTCCTCCTTTGTCAAGCGTTTGTTTTATTGCTCTGAGCAACATCAATTTTCTAAGCAAGTTCAACTCTAAGTATTTGATATTGTAACTATTTTCACTATTTTCATTACTTTGAGAATTCCTATGGAATGACAATATTATTACATGTATGGTTTGCATGTAGTGGTGATGGTTTCAATAACACCTACCATCTAAAACTTAGCAGAGCAATAAAACAATTTATATTATTTTCAATTAGGCATTGTTGACTATTGTTGTGTAGCATTAGCTGTTATCAAGACTGCGAGCAACTGTTGTTAATTCACTTACTAAACAAAATCTCGATAGATATATGCATATGAAGTTAGATGCAGAGAACATACATATTTACCCATACGTAAACTTGTTAATACATGCTAGTACACATATATACCTGCATGTATTTATAAATATAACAACATAGAGAAATAGATACATATTTGTATACAAGAACACATACATGAAAAGGTTTAAAACAAACATATATATATATAAGTTTAAATGTAGACATATATGTATGTTGTGTGTAGCTTACTTTAGATATAATTATATTTGTATATTTTTTTTCCTGTATGTGTATATCCAAGCAATAGATATCTAGATATGTGCACATATATTTTTTTGGTACAAATGTATATGCATGCTATAGATGGCTTAAATGATCAACGATACCTGTGAAGATAACTATACAATATTATGGTTTGCATGCAGTGTCGATGGTTGTAATCACACCTAACATCTAAAACTTAGCAAAGCAATAAAACAATTCACGTTATTTTCAATTAGGCATTGTTGATTGTTTTTCTATAGCATCAGCTGCTATCAGGACATGTCAATACATGTAAGCACACACACACACACAAATTTTTTTTGCTTCTGGTTATTGCTTCTTATATGTGCCCATGTTTGTTGAACATATTCCTACACATGCATCCAAGTCATGCAATGCCTATAAATGTACTTGCAAAACAAATTCTATACTAATATATAGGTATCTTAAGTTAGATGCACCTTTTTAGTTATTATTTCGTTGAGCCTCAAAAAGGAATTGTTAGAATGATAAAAGAAAAATAGATGAATGTTTTCTGCATCTAATTTCACATACATAGATATCTGTTGTCTTTTATTTTATTCTCCCTACATGTAGATATCTATGTATGCACCACAAAACAGAAGAATTCACAGTAGAAAACCCATGCAAAAATAAAAATAAAAAAATGCATTGCATGCTCGATATGAATATTGTCTATTAGAGAGGAAAAAAACCACAAAACGAAAGAATTCACAATGACAGATGCATGCAAAAAAAAACAAAATGGGTTGCATGGTGGATATGAATATTGTATGTATATATGAATGTTTTCTACATCTAATTTCACATACATAGATATCTGCACACATAGAAAATAAAATGAAAGACAACAAAAGAGGGCTTTCTATTGACCTTGTGTGGGAACACTTTGGCCGCGGATTTCGTTAGCCTTCCCGATTTGTAAAACTTTCGGTGTGCAACTCCTGATCGGTTGGGGAAAATGTGGCGAGTTTAAATGAAATGAATGAAATTAAATGAAAAAAAAATGCATTTGGCACATTGACTGAGAAGGCCATCAAGATTGAAGGCCAGTTGGCAAGGCTTGGCACGTCAACATTAATTGATGTATGGTTTCCGTATAGTGGCGATGGTTGTAATAACACCTACGATTTCAAACTTGAGAAAACATAGCTAAGCAATAAAACAGTTTGCGCAAATTTTAGTAAGGAATTGTTGGGTGTCTTTCTGTGGATTTACTTGCTATGAGAGCTTTGAGCCACCACTATGACCAGGGTTTTCGTTTGCGAGCCCCTGTGAAGGTGCAAGTTCGACAAGCAGCAGAGGTTTTGTGAGGGTGAAAGGTTTTTTTTTTTTTGTTTTTTGCATGGGTTTGTTATTGTGAATTCTTCTCTTTTGTGGCTTTTTTTGTCTCTAATAGTTTTCTTTGCTCTTTTTTGTGGTTCAAGAAAGGAGGAAGCTGAAATAAAGCAAGCGGGAAAAAGGGTGACAACAACTGATGCTATAGAACAATAGTCAATTTGCTAAGTTTTAGATGGTAGGTGTTATTGCAACCATCACCACTACATGGAAACAATAATATTGTATAGTTATCATCACAAGTACCGTTGATCATTTAAACCATTTGTAGCATGCAAATACATCTATACTTAAAATACCGAGAAGGCTGACAAAATTTGCAGCCTAAGTGTTCCCACAATAAGCCTATCGGCTTAAATATATGTGCACATATCTAGATATCTATTGCTTGGATATACACATACAGGAAAAAAAATATTTGCAAATATAATTATATCTAAAGTAATCCGTACAAAACATACATGTATGTCTACATTTAAACTTGTTCCTACATGCATTTGGAAAACCCCTTTAAAGCAAGCGAGAAGAGGTGCATTTGGAAAAAAACCCTTTGTAGAGGATTTAAAAAATTGTTGGTTTTTTTCCTATCTAGCATTTTTTCCTGCACAGGACAAAGAAGGCAGCTAAAAGAAAGCAAGTAGGAAGAGGCTCATTTGGAACAACCTTTGTAGAGGATTTTGATGGACAAAAGCATTTTTTTTGTCTTTCATTTTATTTTCCCTACGTGCAAATATCTATGTATGTGAAATTAGATGCATACAACATCCATATATACACACAATATTCATATCCAACATGCAACTCCCATTTGGTAAAGTTAATATGGTTGGGTGGAGAGCAAGCCTTGTTTTATTATCTTTCAGTTTATTTTCCCTATGTGCAAATATGTATGTATGTGAAATTAGATGTAGACAACATTCATATGAAGCTCCCAGTCAGAAAAGTTGTTATTCAATACATGGCAAGGTGACAAGACAAAAAAAAGAGGTGATGAAGCCAAAAAATGTAAAGTGTTTGGCACGACAATAAAGAAAGCCTAGGATATTAGATGTTAGTTGACAGGGGTTGGCACAACAACATTATTCCATGCATGGTTTTTGTGTAGTGATGGGAGCTATTGTTTGAGCCTCAAAAATGAATTCTTAGAATGATAGACTATATATTAAGTGTAATAGGAAACATCGATCTCACCATAAGTAGGCAGAACATGGAAGAGGGAGAACATCAAAGACCGTAGCAGTTGAAGCTAAACAACAGCAACCAACTATACCTCACTGAAAACAACATAAACTATTTTATTGGGTCATAACCACCGACAATACATGAAAACCGTAAATGGAGTAATATTACTAAAGTTAGAAAACAACATTCAAGAATGGCTTATGGAAGATAACATAAATTGCAACTGTTTCGTTTCTTTGCAACCATCGCCAACACACGGGAACCATAAATGAACTATAGGGAAACCATGCATGGAATAATATTGACATGTCGTAGGAATTCTCAAAACAACAAGCAAAGCTAAATAGGGGAACCCTAGTCACAGGGGTAGCTCACAGTGCTCATAGTAGCCAAAGTTACACACCAACAGTCAACAATGCCTTATTAGAAATAACATAAACTATTTAATTCCTTTGCAACCATCGCCACTATATGGAAACCACAAATAAAATAGTATTGCTAAAGCCACAAAACAACAATCAACAATGGCTTATGCAAAATAACACAAACTGTTTCTGCAAGCCACACAAAAATTGTTAGCAATGCCTTATCAAGAATAACGTAAACTATTCTATTGCTTTGCAAGCATCGCCACTACACAAAAACCATAAATGAAAATTTATTTGAGGCCACCGAACAAAAATCAACAATGCCATGTGGAAAATAGCATAAACTATTTTATTGCCTTGCAACCATCGCCACCACAAGTAAGCCACACACAACATACATATATCTCTACATTTAAACTTGTTCCTACATGAAAGTATAAGTGTGTATATATATATATATATATATCACATAGAAATAGCTATATGTTTGTTTTATACCTTTTAATGTATGTGTGCTTGTATGCAAATACGTATCTATTTCTCTGTGCCGCTATATTTATAAATACATGCAATTATATATATGTACTTGCATGTATTAACAAGTTTACGTATGGGTAAATATGTATGAAACAATATTATTTTTATATGGTTTATTTTTTTGAGAGGTAAGTGAATTGAAAAGGTTTCATAATTCTCAAATTAGTTTTTTATAATGTATGAAATTACGATATTGTCACTAATATTTATTTGTCTAGTGTATATATATAACCTCTAACTCCATATTTAATTAAAAAAATAAAAACAAATCTTTGTTGTACATTGTAGTGGTCTTCGTCCATTATGTAAATCCAAAACAAGTGAATCACTATAAAATTAGGGGCAATGGCTCCAAAAACTTGCAACTCGGAGTTTATATATATATACACTTTTGAGCATTTCGTATAGATAAAAAAATGTGGAAAACACAAAAGTTCTACACAAAAATTTTGTTTTAAAAAAAGGTAAAAAAATGTGAATAATAAAGGTATACATATTTACTCTTTGTAAATATGATAAAAAAATAAAAATAATAGCATGGCTATGCATTATCCCTTCGTGTTGGATGTTCTTCCATTTCAACCCTACAAAGCTACTATTATATCTACTCAAGAAAATTACAATCAAGTGATTTCAAACATGAAGATAAATATATATAGAATGAGCTACAAAAGAATCCAACAGTAAATATAACTTTAGAAAAATTATGGCAGTAATTTAGTGCCAAGGTAATTTTGGGATAGATAAGATAGTGGCATTGGTAATTGAGAACTATTTTGGCCACAAATATACAAGTACATAAGGATATTTATTTAGAGTTATAGTGTGTTAAAAAATGTGAGTAAAAATATTAGGTTATGTCAATCATTAGCTATTTATGGGAAACCTTAAGAGGATATAAGTATGAATATGGTATTGGGTTTGTTTATAATATAGGGCACATAGTTTTATATTGATGGTAAGGATATATTTTCGAAGATGGCATATTTCATTCTATGTAAAAGAAATAATGATGAGATATATATATATATAGTCAATCTATTTTTTAGAGAAGCTTTAAGATCAAATGGTCTACAAGTATTATAATTTTAGATATGGATACTAATTTTTTGATAATATAAAATGTGTTAAATATGTGCCCCTACCCATACAAGTCCCAACAGTGAGAGTTCAAAGAAAAAGAGAAACAAAAAGAACAACAAAATCAAAATCAAAATCTCTAACAACTCAAAAGAAGAATAACAACAACAAACACAACCTTTATTGAGTGGGGGATCTAGAAAAATCTCTAAGTCCATAAGTAGAATTTATTTCTTTCAAAAGCCTATGAAGCTCAAATTTAAGAGATGTTAAACCTTCCCCATTGTCCTCCTTGATATCTTTCCCTTTTTTATTTTTTCTCCTTTTCCTTTCGAAGGATTTTAAAGCTACTTGTTGTGAAGTTAAGGATTTGCTTATTGAGATTAATGATCTTATTCACAGGCAATTTTAGTTCCTAGAATTTCTTTTTTATTCCCATCTACAGTAGATCCATTTTGATCCTATTTATATGACATATGGAACAAGGAGACCCATAGTTTTTATTTATGATGATGGTATCCTTACCCCCATTGGTTTTTTCATATTCTTCAATTTTCTATTGTTCCTTAGTTATTTCCTCTTGGGATTCTTTTCCTTTCTTCTTACTTTCAAGGTTTTTAGTATCATTTCCTCCCTCTCTATGTAGATTAGTATTTATATTAGCTAAGCTTCCTTCTTTCTCGAACCACAACAAACAACAAAGAAAACTATTAGAGATGAAAAAAACCACAAAGTAGAAGAATGGCGGCTCACAGTGCTGATAGCAGCTGGACTTACACAACAACATTCAACAATGCCTTATTAGAAATAACATAAACTGTTTAATTCCTTTGCAACCATTCCCAACAGTGGCTTATCGAAAACAACATAAACTATTTTATCGCCTACTGATTTATTGATAAATGATTGTTATCTCCTTGCATAGACATAAGGGGGGTGCTTATTATACAGGTCATGGTGTATATCATTTGATGATTATTTTATCATTTTCAAGGGGACATTTAAATGATTATTCTTGCAAGTCAAAGTGCATAGACTTTTGAGCATTCTAAAGAATAAGATAAAAATCATGGATACCGACAAAGGTGTAAGTGTTTGATTAACACATGTGATGGACACACATTATAAAGTGTTACACAGGCATTATGATGGTTATGTGCAAATGCTGACATAACAAAGTGTTTTATTTGTAACACTGACACAATAATTATGCCCTAAAATGATCACCATCATCGCTACACGAAAACTATAAACCATAAAATGATCACCATTGTCGCTATAGAACAACAATCAACAATGTCGTATGGAAAATAAACCATAAAATGATCACCATCATTGCTACAAAACAATAATCAACAATGTTGTATGGAAAATAACATAAACTTTTTTCGAACTACTATTTTCAAAATCCTCTACAAAGGGTTTTTTTTTCCAAATGTACCTCTTGCCGCTTGCTTTAAAGGGATTTTCCAAATTCACCTCTTCCCGCTTGCTTTCTTGTAGCTTCCTTGTTTCTCGAACCATTGCAAAAAGAAAATAAAACTATTAGAGACAAAAAACCACAAAACAAAAGAATCGCGGATCACAGTGCTAATAGCAGCCGAACTTACTATTTTTTAAATCCTCTACAAAGGGTTTTTTTCCAAATGTACCTCTTCCCGCTTGCTTTAAAAGGGTTTTCCAAATGCACCTCTTCTCTCTTTCTTTATTTCAACTTCCTTCTTTCTAGAATGACTGCAAAAAACAAAGAAAACTATTAGAGACAAAAAAAACCATAAAATAGATAGCAGATGGACTTACTATTTTTGAAATCCTCTACAAAGGGTTTTTTTCCAAATATACCTCTTCCCACTTTCTTTAAAGGGGTTTTACAAATGCACTTCTTCCCGCTTGCTTTCTTTGAGCTTCCTTCTAGTTTCTCAAAACCCTCAACTTTTGCTTAAACAAGGCAATGCCCCAACAAACAAAAATTGCAAAACAAACTATAAAACAAAATGCTTATAGGAAACTAGAAAAAAATGTAAAACAAAGTGCAAATACAAATAAATACAGTTATCCTTTTGCATCAATATACTCGACCTGCAAAGCAACCCATATTTTCTAGAAGTGTTAGAGGAAAAACACAGAGAATCCTTTAATTTTTTCACCATGAAAGTCCTCCATAAAACTCTAGTCATTGCTCAGAGCTCTCATAGCAAGTAAACCTAGAGAACGATACCCAACAATGCCTTATTGAAAATTGGAAAGTGTTATTACAACCATCACCAAACCATCGCCACTATATGGAAAGCATACATCAATTAATGTTGAAGTGCCAAGCCTTGCCAACCAGTGTTCAATTTTGTTGGCCTTCTCTATCGACGTGCCAAACACATTTATTTTTTCATTTATTTAATTGTATTTCATTTTTTCATTTAAACTTGTCACCTTTTTTCTGACCGACCGAGAGCCGCACTCCAAAAGTTTTATAAATTGGGAAGGCTGACGAAATTTGTGGCCTAAGTGTTCCCACAATAAGCCTAACGACTTAAATATCATTCATCATTTAAACTTGTTGTTTTGGTTCTATTTAAGCTTTTACCATGCATTCATAAGCGATGTTACACACAATAATAACCTGGTAATACCTGGTCTCCTATTTTGCGTGCTAAATCCTTAATTTTACTCATATACTATAATGTCAATCCTTCTCAATTGCTACCAATAATGATATCCAAACCATCATCCCTTCTCCTTCATTAAGCTCTCTTTTTATGGTATTCATATTTCCATGCAAGTGTTTGACTCCAACAAAATTGAACTTTCTCCTCATGCCAAGATTACATGATTTATCATGTAGATCATTTGAATTTTAAAATTATTTTATTTAATTTCATTTTCTTTTTAATAGTAAGCTATTTATGTATTCATATATATAAATACTGATATCATTATTATATATAAATATAAATGATGATATTTATTGTTATGAAACATTAAAAAAAAATCTTTTATTTTCCCAATTAATTTTTCTCACAAACAAAACAAACATAAGCCATAGTCATTATTTAAATCACAATGTATAGTAGGTAATGACATATTCATGATAACACAATTCATAACATAATAATTCACAATACAAGATGGATGCAACTATGTGAGTGTGTGCATAGGATTTCCATCATGCTAACTATTTTCAGGCGGTTAGGTCATCTCTACCTCAACCATGTTCTTGCCTTCAACCTATTCTTGCACTCATTTGCACTCAATATCTCGTCAATAGGTTAGTCATGGATAGGATTGATTGGTCAAATGAAAAACAATGGATTGTTGTTGAAAGATATTTGAACTTGACTGTTCATGAATGGAATTTGAGACATGATAATCATGAACAAAATCAACAAGTAAAAAACCCATATTGCATATCATTACAAAAGTACATGAGTTTTTAGATTGAAACAAACAAAAAAAATTAATCTTTTGTGTTGAATATTATAGACATTCCAAAATTCTACTATGAATTCATGTCTTAAAAATGCAACACAACTTGAACAAACAGATCTCCAAGAAGACTAAGAGGAGATAGAAAACACAATACAAAGACATGCAATGTGTAGAGAGGGTGCATGTCTGCGGAAAAAGAGGACAAATGGTTTGCATGTATTCATTTTTACAAACCTAATTAAGTGTGTTGTTTAATAAATCTACTTATCTAATTCATTAGTTAAATATAAATTTATGTTAATGATATTACTTATAGGTACAATGCTCCATGGCCATTAAATTTGCAAGGAACAAACTTATATGAAGCTATAACACTGGTAAAAAAAAGTTTGAAGGTCTGCTAGAAATGATGATAGACTTAATTCACACAATCTATACATTTCACAATTGTGGAGAGCAAATATAGATTGGAAATATGTTCTATCCAAACATGTAGTAATTAAATATATCACTAAGTATGCAACCGAATAAGAGAAAAACTCAAAAACATACCAAAAATTGTTAATACACCTAGTAGACATTGAAAATCCAAATGATTTAGTTGCAAAAGCTTATAGAAAGCTACTAACAAAAATAATAATAGAAAGAGATATCATAGCTCAAGAAACAAGCCATATGTTATTAGAACTTTCGTTGGTTGAAAGAAGTAGAATATTTATCAATCTAAATGTATCAACCGAGGTTTTCAAATATGTATTGTTGCACGAGGAAAATAATAGTGAAAAACAAACAATATCATTCATTGATGCATACATAGGCCTATTGCTATGGAATCAATCTCCCTAATTGATGTGGCAAAATGTTCGATATATAACCCTCTACGAAAAACAACTAACAAATGGAATACAAGAAAATATGCAACTATTATAAGAGTATTTCCATGATTTATAGCTATTCCTACACGTGACTCAAAAAAATGGTATGATTTTTTCTTCTCAAAATTGTCTCTATAAACTATTTCATGATATTCAAAGAGATATCAGACATACCAATGATACAATAGCTTCAAACTGGGTAAACTTGAGCTACAATCCATGGCATGTGGAATGAAGAATACTGATTGACATAATTGAAGATAGTACCAATTCGCAAAGTGAAGACATCAAAACTGTCCAAGCTACTACTACAAAAAATGAATGGGAAATTCTATCTAACCTTCACTATGGTCGAGCCATGTGAATTTCATAATTGGATATGTAGGATAGGAGAGATTTCGATAACAAACCAATTGGTCTTATGATTTTCAAAGCGAACAATACACAAATGAAGCTGTCAATTTCATTTACACCATGAAAAAAATGGTTGTCTCATTCAAGATGATAGACATCACTCTAAGAACTACAAAAACTTTAGCAAACAACAAGAAAAAACAATTAAGATGATAATTGCACACTACCAAAGAAATCAAAATGAATCTCCATTGTTCATGATAGTTCAAGGTACAATAGGAATAGGAAAATCATATGTTATAGGTGTCATATCCAAAGCACTTCATAATGCTTTGATGCCAGATCAATCTCCCCTACTTCTACTTGCACCTACTAGAGTTGCAACATTCAATATAGGTGCATTAACTATTCATTCAAAATTAAAAATTCCAATCAAAGACTTCAAAGAGTTGGAAGGAATAAGATTAACAGGATTTCAAGAGGAATTATCACATATCAAATACATATTAATTGATGAAATGAGTTTTATAGGAAAAAAAAATTTGAAATTACCAATTCTCGACTATGGCAATATTTTCCAATAAATACAAATCAACCTTTTGTAGGTATGTGTCTCATTTAATTATTAATCATAGTATATGATAGATCTCAACAAATTTGATTGAAATCCACTGCATGTCCTTACATTTATAATTTTAACAATATAATATAACATTTACATATTACTTGTAGGAATATCAATGATATTGGCTGGAGATCTCATACAATTACCTCCTGTTAATGATAGACCAACATATGCAAGCAAATGACGAGCTAAAATTCTATGGGAAGAATTCAAAATTGTTATTACATTAAATCATATTTTTAGACAGGATGGATCGAACAATGAACAATAGATTCTATCAACTACTTACAAATATTTAAGATGCAAACTTGACAATATATGACTGGAGTTTGCTAATGACAAGAACTAATGGAAGGTTAGATGCAACAACCAATGAAGACTTCAACAATAATGTCCATTTGTTTTCAACAAATGAAAATGTTCAGAGCCACAATAGGAAAAAAATATACTCTTTGAAGAATCCAATTGCACAAAGCATTTCAGCAAAAAATGGAAGTTTAAATGCAAATGAAGGATATACAGACGATGAACTTGATATTGAATTATTGTTAAAGCAAAAATACAAGTCATGTTAACATCAAACCTATGGATAGAAGCAGGACTTGTTAATGGCGCTCTCAAATTTGTTAAAAAAATTGTATACAGACCATGAACAACACCACCCCAACCACCAACCTATGTATTGGTACAATTCGATAGTTACTCTGGAATTCTATTCAATAATCAACATCCTTCTAGTGTCCCAATCATAGCAATTGAAAGGAGTAAATCAACACAAATACTATTAAGATTGGCTTGGACTTTAACAATACATAAATCACAATGGCTAACTTTGAAAAAATCCATTGTTGATATCAGACCAACAAAACACACAAGATTGACATTTGTGGCAATATCTCGAGTCAAATCTTTAAATGGGCTACGAATTACGTTGTCGTTCACATACGATAGATATGAAAAAATAAAGGAAGGAAAGCAAATTGCAAATAGAAAAGTAGAAGAAAATAGGCTCAAAGTCTTAGAATATAACTGATGTAACCTATATACTTTGTCAATGAATACAATGTCCATATCTATAAATAATAATCACTCGCCTTCTTTGCATGTATAGACAAATAAATATGTCATTCTATTTTACATTTGATGAAATAAAATCCAATAACAAAAACAAACAAAACATTATAAAATTATCACAAAAACTACAAATTATCAAACACTGTAAAAATGATATATCTCGACATGTTTTATATAGATTATTGAATAAGATAGATAAATTAGTATAACATCAATCAAAATTTACATTAAATTGATTCTAACTCTCATCTATTTTCTTTCTATTTTTTTTCCAATTATATATCTAAATTTCTAAAAATTACATTTAATTTGTCACATCTACTAAATATATTTTGAAGGATCGTTTTAATTCCCTTCAAGGCTCAAATCTATGAATGATAAAAATAATCGCTGATAAAACTCAGCATGATCATTCGAAAACTAATTGGCGCCATTTTATGCTTTCCATGGGGGTTGGCTGTCAGGCTCTTATTTGTTTTATTTAAAAAGATATTTATACCTCAACACTCAAATAGGTATATCAGGAAAAGTTTGATAAAGTTTTGGAGTCCATTACTGTAGCAACAAAATAGCAACGGCAGCAGAGCAGAGCGCCAGTACCATTTTCCGCCATTTTTCACCTTTTTTTATAATTTAAACAAACGAGGTGAAGTCTATAACATTTGCTGAAAGCTCTCGAGTTTTGGCGGGCATTTTAATGAAGCTGAAGTATTTAGCGCTTAGTCGAAGAATGCGGATAAATTAGTGTAAGTCACAGCTAAGATTTAATGGTTTAGGCGCGTTTTCTTTTTTCCCTCAGAAGTTATTAGCTCAAATTGCATTTTTCCTAAGTAGCGAATTCCCCTGGAAGTTTTGTAGATCTAGAAAAAAATAATGTCTGACTGGTTTTCCATATTTAGAAACCCTATTGTAATGTAAGGGAATTTAGAGAACTTGTTACAGTTAAATTGAAAAAAGCCTTTTGCAATGTTGTAATTTCTAACAGTTATGACATCGAAATTCTAGCTTGTTCTTTTATTGTGCAGATATGTTTGTTATAAGGTTTTAATTATTGCATTTTTTATTTGGAGAAGGTGCAGTCCTATAACCCCCCTCAAAAAAAAAAAAGGAAAAAGAAAAGAAAAGGTCTAAATTGGTACAACCTCACCATATTGCCTGATTTGTGATTTAGGAAGCTTATCAATTGTATTCCTTCTTAAAATGTCAGGGTTAAAGTCTTACATGCTTCCCCGGTGTTATTGCTATCGTGTAAAGAATAAATGCATGCATGCAAGCTATTTGCGTGTTATCGACATTAGACTTCCGTAGTCCATAAATTGACGTAAAAACGAAAATTGGAAAGAAAATTGTATACAGAAACAGTGATGTTCGCCGCTTACGGTCACGCTTTGGTAACAATGCCACAATTGGTAAATTGTTGGGAATTTTATGCACAAGCATATGACTCTATAGGCATTCTATTTGCTTGTGATTAAATTCAATTAATTCATTATGAATCAAAATATGGCATGGGAATGCTGTTGTTGGAGAAGCAATAAGGGAATGCTTTAAGAGGGTGTGATGCCAACGTATTCATAGTAAAGCGACCATTTCATTAAGCGATTCATCAAGAAATAAGCAATGATAGTTCCATTTTCAAATTAAGTTTTTTCGATGAACGTGTAGACTCAAGGAATGCAACTTCACAGCTAATGCTACTGAAACACATTTTGTGAAAGTTTACAAGGTGGTTCTTTTCATTTATCTCACATTTTGTTCAAATATTGTACCCCAAGGTTTTCACCTCGTGACAGTAAACAGAACATTACCATTCCAGTTATATTTATCAAGTATGTCAGCTAGTATGGTGAAGGTAAGAGTTCTTTTTGAGTTAAGGTTCCTTGAAGGAGGACGGTGTTTCCATTTTCACGCTACAGTTGGTGCCATGAACTGTGAACATGTCACAAATTGCAGAATTTGGAAAATTTCCCTGAATATGGAGTCGTTTCTGTTCAGGGAAGATGATTTCAAATTTCAAGATATATTATAAGAATGGGCCCTTAAAAATAATTTAGGTTTCTGGCAAATTTACTTATGGATATCAGAATTCAATTGGAGATTTGTTCGAAAAATTGACATCTAGGTTTAGAACATCTGTCAATTCTTTTCATTCTCCCCTCAAAATAAAATTATTTGCTGAATTGGATAGCAAATGTGGCTATTTTAATTTCTAGAGTGGTAAAAATAAAAATGGATTTGAGCACTTCCTTTCTTACATTTGTTTTATTTGTAATAGATCTTAAGGTCTCACAAGTCACGTTGGGGCCCTTTCCCTTAAAGGATAGTTTACATAGTTGCTTGAAAGAAATGTTAATTGTGTTACATGGGGATGCATCCCCATCCCTCAGACACTCCTTTCCCCCATCCCTTGAGGCATTTTGGGTATGGTGGGACATTAGGGGATGTCCCCTTGTCGTCCCCCCCGATCTGCAAAAAATTAAAAACATTTCAGAACACATCTTGGAAATCGAGGATGCCTGGAATGTAAAGGGGATGCTTGTTTGTCCTCGAGGTGGCCAAGGATGTCTTAGATGTCCCTCGATTGTCTCGAGGACGACCAAGTGTCCCTTATAGTAAAGCATTAACATTTCAACTTTAGTGGCTGATGCTGATTGGGTTGTAAAGGGGCATGGGGGTCCCACAAATCCTCCCATGCCCCTTATATGCCCTAATCATCCAAAAGGAAAACATTCTGTTTTAGACTTTTTATTCACTACAACTGTTGGAGGCTGTGCCATTGTTGTTGGAGCTTGGAGAAAATATTTGATATCAGCAATATTGTTCAATGAAAACTCAAAGTCTTAAATAGTTGAAACTTGAAAATGAAAACTTGAAGCCTAGCTGCCCGAGTTCAAGCGACCTCAAAGAAATTAAGAATTTATCACTGATTACAAACAACTAAGAAACCTCCAGTTGAAAGATTCAAAGAAGCTTAGAAGACATCAATTGGTTCAACTGCATCAAGGCATATCATTTTGCCTTCTAATTTTTTTTTAGCTTGTTAGAGAGGGTTTGCAATTGGTTTTAAAATGTTTTGGTTTTAGTTTGATATCACAAAAAAACACCACAAAATGAGTACTAGATATAGTGATGACAATGAAGTAAACAAAATACACCTTTCTTCTCATTCTGAAAATACAAACATAGGTTCAATTGGAACTTGACAAGACTGTTTTGCATGCCCTTCACCCTCTCTTCAAAAATTTGCAAAAGGCCCTTTCACCCCAAAAAACTCTTACTTTGATTTGCCATCAATTTAATTGTCAATTTGGGTAAAAATATAGGGGGCATGAGGCATTGGTTATGTCATATTTGCAAAACTAATTACCATGGGAGCTATAGTAGGGTTACACATCATTTATTGGGTGAGAGTGGACATGGGGTTAGAGTTTGTGTAGATATAGCATTGGAACAATAGGTTGAAATGACAAGGTTGGTTGGAGTGAGTGAACAAAATATTACTAATACTACTTAGAGTAACAAATGGTTATCCAAAACATTGCAATTTAGCGATCAATATTAGTATTCCATTGTATCAGTTGGAGAGCATTGTGATATAGGGAAAAGAAAGACCACTTCTATTGTAAGTGAAAAAAATATAGTGGTAGTGTTAATGAATTTGCAAAAACAAGAGCAAGCTAATGATTTAGTGGAATTTTTTTCATGCTATACCATTTCATCTGGCAAGGTCTCCTTATTTCAAAGGTATGTTGAGAGATGCAATGGCTATTGGACCCCCTTATGTTACCCTTGGAGAACATAGATTATGTGTCTCTCTCCTCAACAAACAATATTCAAAGATGAACATGTTGATGGAGGAGATGAGACAAACACGGATTAGGATTCGTTGTTCCATTGTCATGGATGGGTGGATTGGTATTTGAAATTGACCACTCATTAATATTTTTGTATATGTTTTGTTGGTTCATACTTTTGTAGAGGTATTGATTGTTCCGAGAAATGTAAGGATGTTGATTACCAGTTTGCTACTTTGAAGGAGGCTGTAGAGGAGGTTGGGTCTTCTAATATTGTGCAAGTTGTGACAGATTCAACTTGTGTTTGTAAGTTAGTTGGTTTGATGGTTTAGAGCGCTTACGAACATACTTTTTGGACTCCATGTTGTGTCCATGCTTTGAATAATGTTTTGAAAGACATTGGCAAAATAGTTGGGTGAAGATAACAGTGGCCAAAGCTAGAGACATACAAATGTTTGTATGTAACCATCACACTTCACTTGTATTATTCAAATCTTATTCAAAGAGAGAATTCCTCAAACTAGTTGAGACTAGATATGCTAGGTATTTTATTTTGCTAGAGAAGATGCTGGAGGTGTAGGATGCTCTACAATCCATGGTAGTTTGTGAAGAGTGAGAAAAGTGGGCCCAATCAAAGACAAAAGAAGGGAAGGATGTGATAAAGGGTGCTTAATGACGCTTGGTGGTCCAATATCAAGTAATAAAATGTTATTTAATAATTTAAGTTAATATGTTTGAGTTTCTACTTTGTTTTACTTTTTAAATTCAAATTTTAATTTACATTATGAATAGTGTTAATGCCATAATTTTTAAATGTTGCTTGTAGATATATTTGTTCTATCATATCACCTGTTGTGGGGGTAATCAAGTATGTAGATATAGACTATTTATGAGACTTTTGATAGCATGCTTGATCAGATGAAACAAACAATTTGTGACAAGGATCCTTGATTGCAATTCTACGAGGAACATATTAGGTCTATTGTCACAAAGAGGTGGAACACAATGAACACCCTTCTTCATATGGCTTTCTATGCTTTTAATCCCAAGTGGTACACACCTAGAGTTGGTTGAATTCTTCCCTCAAAAGATGATGATGTAATGAACGGGTACCATACTTCAAGAACAATGGCTTCAATTTTCCAATCTTCATGGTCCCACATTCAACAAACCAAAGGCTAGGTTGGATTGAGCCATTATTGCACAAAAAAACCTTGTTGGATGTTGGAAATTTCATTGGAAGGACACACTAGAGTTGAAACAACTTGTTGTTCGTCTACTCTCACAGATTGCTAGTTTCTTTGTTGTAGGAGAAATTGGTACACCTATGGTTTCATCCACTCAATCAAGAGGAATAGGCTAACCTCTAAATAGTCAAAAAGGCTAGTTGCAGTTCAGAGTGCCTTGAGACTTTAAGATTGACAAACCACTAAGTATCAACAAGCTCTAGCAATAGGTTGGTATGTTGATTCTAAAGATGTTAGGCAGATTGATGACGAAGATGTGGAATTGAGATTGGTTGGGATTCCATTGGACAAATCACAACTTTAGCTAGCAAGTGACATAGACTCTTCATCTTGTGATATTGATAGCCCAGATGAGGCGTACTTGTATTTCACTATTTTGAAGTTTGAGTATTTGAGACTTGAATTTAAACTTTAAATTTTAATTTTAATTTCTAATTGCTAAACTTTAAAATTTAAATTGTTGTTGTGCTATTGTCATCATTCACTTGCTGTTTTATTGTTGAAATAGTATTGGTCTACTATTGTCATGATTGAGTATCTCCCCTCTACCTCTACTATTATATTGTTGCTATTGCCAACTAATTAATAAATTTTGAAAAATTCCATATATATTTAAGAAAAACTCATATATTATCATCCCGTTTTCATCCCCAAAAAATTGCCCTCAGATTGCTATCCCCTTGTGTACATGCCCATTGTTGTACCTAGTAATTTTACTATGTTTTACCTACAAATGAATAGTTTATGCATCTAACATTATGAGCAATAAAATTTTTCTTTTCTTTTCAATAATAAATGCACCATTTGAAACATAACCTTTCCAAACTTTTCCATTGCATAATCAAAGAATCATGTCATCAATACAAGAATGATTTCACTTTTCATTTATTCAAGATAACATTTCACTTTTACAATTTCCATATAGATGGATACAAGATTACATACATAGCTTCAACAAGCTTACATGAACTTGAAATACAAATGGTCCAAAATGTCCTTATCCCAAATCTTGGTCACCAACTATAATATGGTAAAAGTATTATTTAAGGATGCTAATGCTCAAGTTGAAGTCAACTGATCAGTTTCTGATCCCTTCCCATTGGAAAGATCCTTTAGACAAGGGTGCCGTCTTGCCCCGACTTTATTTGTCATTGCTTCAGAGTCTTTGCTCTGCATGTTGAGATCAAGCTTGCTTGGTTTTTTTGTTTAGGGAATTTCTCTTCCAGATAACTCTATGTTATTAAATATTCAGTTCATAGATGATACTGTTCTATTTCCAGTTTTGGAAGAGTTGAATATTACAAATTTAATGGATAGACTAACAATCTTTTGTAATGCTTCAAGGGCAAAGATCTATGATTCCAAATCAATCTTGCTAGGGTGGTCGGAAATACCCCCTGATTGGATCTCTAAATTCAAGTGGCAATGGGAGGGGCCGAATAAGATTGTCAAATATTTGGGAATTCCTTTCTCTATAAAGCCCTCCCTAAAGGATATGTGGAACTGGATATGAAAAAATTGAGAAGAAATTGAAAAATTGGAATAATAACTATTGTCATTGGTAGACAAGGTTCGAGTGTGTCAAATTTTTTTGGCTTCATACTCAATCTATTATGCCCCAATTTGGTTTTTTGCAAGTTACTAAGTTAACAAGGTCCAAAAATTAATTAGGAAATTCCTTTGGTCAGATGGGAAAGGTAAAAGCAAGAAGCATGTTGTAAAATTGGAATGGTGCTGCCTGGAAAAAGATAGAGGGGGTTTGGGATTGAAAGATTTGAAGTGGCAAGGTATTGCACTAGCTTCTAAATGGATTTTAATAGCTCTAGAAGGAAATGAGCCATGAAATTTCTTGTTAGAAGGAATATACTAGATTCTATCCCAAAAGGAGCTAAACAATGGAAGTAATTACACCCACATGATTTGTTGTTTGGGAATTTTAGAGTTAAACCCTTAGGGTTAAATGTCTTTGCTAGTATTTGGAAAGCTTGGGAGTTTGCTAGAGGATTAATTAGGAATTGCGAGGCTATTGATAATGAAAATAATGTCAGTTATGGATATAGATCTATATGGTGGAACTTTATGCACAATGGTAAACCCCTTGCAGTTTTGCAAGGGTACTCTGCTAAAAACTGAAACTCTTTGGGAATATCTTGTATAAATGATATTATGGTTAATAACGATATAATTTCATAGGCTCAACTAAAAAAGAAGTTTAACATCCCTGATTCTAATCGAAGATCCTATTCTGTCATAAAGAAAGCTTGGAACAACATTTGTACTCTTTTGGTTAACATTGCCAAACTAGAGGGTTTTGATAATTTCAAATGAGTGGATAACACTTCCCTTTTGAAGATTAAACCTCATATTCTCCATAAATTGTTAAATGAACCCAAAGATGTCCTAACCCATATTAACAAGGTTTGGGGGTTGAAATTAGGGAAAATTGAATTTTTTGTTATTGCAAAAAAATGTTGGTTTAAATTGGTTAATCCTAAGAAGTGTTGTTTTAGATGGTTGTTACTTATTGATAAACAAGTCAAGGGTCCTTCTCGCTTTGTTTGTAGTGTCTGCAATTGTCTTGAAGATCTTGCTCACATTTTCTTTAAATGTAAATATGGCTTGAGGTTTGGTCTATTTTCATGGGGAATATTTTGGGATGGGATTGTAGAAACAATGTGTCTTGGTATGAAATTCTTTGTGTTATGTCAAAGTCTTGAGCTCTATGTGAATGTGTTTTAGAATGTTTGTCCATATAAATTCTGTGGTTCATATGGAAAAAAGGAAATGAAGGCTTGTACTAGGGCAGGAGGAGAAGTCGTACTGAGTCTTGTAATAGATTCATCTTTTTGCTTGTTGTTGAATAGGTTACATTGGCATTGAAGATGCCTGCAGATAGATTTTTGAAGATCTTGGATGAAGGAGCTGCAAGTATATATAAAGATGATATTCGGGAAGCAGACTATTTGCCACAGGATTTGAGAAAGGTAGATGAAAAGTCTAAAGGGGAATGTTTAGATTTCTAGAACAAATATTGTAAGCTTCATTAGTATGAGATTAAGAGGGATGCAACAGTCACGGACTTGGAAACCACATGTGAAAACCTTTGTAACAGTGGTTGCGAACAGGTATCCCCCTTTGGCTACCTTCCTGGGAATTGATTCTTATAAACTCAACAAGAATTATAATAGAAAAAAGGCACATAACAATGTGCAAAAAGAAGCTTAAGGATATATGTAAAACTTGGCATGTTTAATATTGTATGACCTTGCTTTAAAGTATGCTCCATTTTGATATGTAGCCCTTGGGGCAGGGTGGTATTGGCTGTAGCCTGTAAGTAAATGATGTAATTAGACTTCTTATGTTTTGTTATCGAATATCAATTTAAAAAAAAAGAGCCATGAGAAAAAAAATTAAAAATTCAAAGTCCATTTAAAGTAGACATAAAGAGTTTTGATTCAAAAATAAATGCTGAAATGCTACATTCATTGGTAAAGCAATTAGAAGTTTATTTTAGTGTTCATAAAGTAGATGGGGTACAAAGAATTTTCTTAGCATGCCTCAAAATGGAAAGGCATTCTCTTGTATCGTGGGAGAATTATCTTCTGAATTGTGAAGAAAAAGAAGCCCATAGTTGGCAATTGGGGTGGTTTTTAAGCATTAATTTGCAGGAATGTTAAACCCATTGGGCATAAGATGGATCAAAAAATAAAATAAATATATTACAAACAAATAAGTGGGAAAAGTGTGCACACTACATGATAACGTTTAGGAGGCAAGCCATGTAGAATGACATGGACTTGGATGAGGACAATTGACAAAGTATCTTGGAGGGCTCCATTCCCACATCCAAAGGAGGGTGGTTATCACCAATCTTAGGAACATGGACGAAGCATGTGTCTGAGCTTAGTACATTGAGGAGGAGAAGAAGAGTTATAAAGGTGAATCTTCCAAACAAAAAGAGAATAATTAAGGGTAGTTAGAAAGTAAAGAAAGCTAACATTGTTGTTCAAAGGGAAAAATTCACCATAAAAAATAGATATCCTCTTTTGATATAGATAACTTGTTAGACCAACTTCTGTTGATGTTAGAAGCAGCGTCGGGCTTCTACTTCTAGCCCAGTTTGATCTATGAAGGGCAATTTAAATTATAGCCTAACGGCTATTTAAATTGCAAGACGAATTTTATGAAGAGGCACGTCATTTATTAAATGATGCTTTATTTATTTAATCATTGAGGCCGACATCCTTAGGTGCGATTTCATGAAGTGTTGCGATTTTTTGAGGCCGACTTCATGTGTCTTGGAGACACGACTTTTTGTGGAGGCTGACATGAAGGTTAGAAGAGATGCATCCCTTCCATTCATGTGTATATATACACGATGCTCCTCCATTGTAAATCATTCATATTCGATATTCATCATAAGTTCGAGATACATAAGTGCGAGTAAGTGTGAAGATATACTTCATAGGCAGATCGATATATTGAAGAGGCCGATCCAGCATTGTAGAAGACTAAGTTTGTCATCAGCATAAGCTTCATATTGGTTCTGTGTTAGCATCAGATTGTGATGCTATTCTTGGCCTCATAATTGGCCTCATTGTAAAGAAGTTCATCATTTGTTGATATTCAATATATAAGTGATATATTGTTACTGGGTTTTTCTCCCTCAAGTGGAGGGTTTTCCCAGGGTATATGCTGTGTTATTGTGTCTGATTTTGAATTAAATTTCTGCTCTTACATCTGATCATAAAAACTAACAACTTCAACATACAAAATATTTTACTAAGTTGATTCTTAATCAAGTTATGATTTGGTGTGTAGTAAAGAGGAAGATGCATGAAATATTGCATTCAAATTTGAGCAAGGATTTTATGAAAGGTTAGTTCTTTATTTTTCGTTTTGTGTAATGCACCAACTACTATAATGAGATTTATGAATTATGTGACAAGGGATTTCATAGATAGTTGTGTGATTATATATCTAGATGACATTCTAATGTTTAGTACTACATGAAGAGAGCATTTCATTCACATTAAATAGGTCTTTCAAAAATGAAAAGAAATTGCTACTTAATTTGAACCTATGTGAGTTTGGAAAGATTTCATTGGTTTATCCAAGCTGTGGTAGAACGGGGGGAACTAAGAATAGATCCTTCAAAAGTAGAAGCAATTTTGAATTGGCCTAATTCAAAGAGTTCTATTGAAACTAGAAGTTTTGTAGGGGCTGCACAATACATGAAGAAATTTATTCTTTCATTTTCCTTCTTAGCCTCACCTTTACATCAAATTGCATCAATGGGAAGAGACTTTCATTAGGTTAAAGAACATGACGAAACTTCTGAAATGCTAAAGTATAAAATGAGTCATGCTCTTGTGCTTGCTCTTCTTGATTTTCTCTTGTTTTTGCTCACGTTGATGTGAATGGTACCCTATCAAACCCTCTTGTCCTCCAAAAATCTAGAAGGCAAGGCTGCACCTTGGTCCCCTCTTTGTTTGTGATTGCAATAGAAGCCCTACACTATCTATTGAGAGGCAACTCATTTGGATTGCTTGTGAAAGGAATTATCCTCACCAATGGGTCTAATCTTATAGATCTTCTGTTTGTAGATGACACATCTCTTTTTCCTTGCATTAAGGAGGATAACTTATTTGTTATGTTGTTAGGGTTGGATTTGTATTGCTTATCTTCTTGTTCTAAATTGTCTGGGCGTGACCCTTAAGTTGTTAGTTGGTTTGATACTCCTCCTGCTTGGTTTGACAAAATAGGTTGGAAAGTAGGTTGGACGGGGTGTCCTAATAAACTGGCAAGATACTTGGGAATTCTCTTTGTTGTCTACCCTTCACTCCATGAAATGTGGAATTCAGTAGTCCACAAAATTGAGAAGTGTTTTAAAATGGCAAGGACATCTTGTTTCCATTGTTGTAGGTTTCAAATATGTGTCAAAAGGTATTTTCTTCCTTCAACTTATATTATGCTTTTCCTTGGCTTTTTTGTAGCTGTCAAGTTGATAAGTTGCATAAGATGATAAGAATTTTCTCTGGTTAGATGGAAAAAGGTAATAAGAAGAGTCATATTTTCAATCGTAATTGGTGCCATCTTCCAAAATATCTTGGAGGAATGGGACTTAGAAACTTAAAACTTCATGGTGTTCTCAAGTTGTAAAATGGATTCTTAAGTCTTTTGAAGGAGATGAACCATGTAAAGTCTTGGTTAAAAACAATATTTGCAATGTCGCTCCTAAAAATAAGAAATCATGCAAGGGCCTACACCATGATCTTTTGTTTGGGAAATTCTCTGTGAAACCTGCAGGGTCAGCCTGTTTTTGTGGTATCTAAAGAAGTTGGGAATCAATCGAAGATTTGTTATTTGGTCAGGATGTTTTCTTGAGGAGGGATGATAGTTTTCAGAGCTATAGATCAATTTCGTGGAACCTACAACATAAACATAATCCTCTATCACTGATTCAGGGCTGTTTTGCTACAAATTGGTTTTCTAAGGGCATTCAAACATTGGTAGAGTTGTTCAGGAATGGGAAAATTATGTCCTGGAAGGATATAAAAGAATACTTTAGGATTTCTGAATCTCGAAAAAGAACCCTTTCTGTTGTGCTGAAAGCTGTCAATAACTTCCTAAGTGACCAAAGATCAATTATAGCATTGACGTTTTGGAAATATCAGCTGGAATAATGGTACCTCATTGACCAATTTTTTTGCAAAGCTCACTATGATTTACTAACTGGTAGCCAAGAATTTTTTCTCTTCTTAAATAACAAAGGGAAGGTCAACTTCTCTGAGGTGGAATGGAGGAGAGGTTTTCTTATGTTTGGTCTTTTTGATTTGAGCCCAGGAAAGCTTATTTCTGCTGGTTGCTACCCTACAAGAGCTTTATGTGGGGCTTGTTTTGAATACCATTGGTTTTAGTATTGTTTTTTGTTCTCTGTATACTATTGAGGAGTCCTTTCATCTTTTCACTGACTGCACATTTGGTAGAAAAATTATGAGGTATTTCTTAAAAGACTTTGTGTAGTGGGCTAGGAAAGATGTTTTAACTTGACATGATATTTTGTTTGCTTATTAAGGGCTTGGCGAAAAATTCAGTAAATTTTGGCTTGTTTTCAATTGGTGTTTTATGGTTCATTTGGAGAGTTAGGAGTAATGAGTTGTTTCAAGGTAAAAGAAGGCTACTTGCTTGCTTAAGTTGTCAAGTCGACTCAATTGCTCTTATTTAGCAGGTTACTATGTTACTTGATATCTTTAAAGACAATGTTTACAAGCTGATGAACCATGGATCCTTGAACCTGACTAAGGAAGACATAAAACATACAAAATAGTCCCATCTTTTTGATAATGATGGACATATAGGTAAATGTAAACAGGATGTTGATACTGCAAAGTGATCCCTGTTGCTCCAAAATAACAGTTAAGTCTGTGGAAGAAGAACTGGAAGATTGTATGTATGATGATAAAATGGAAGAAAAAATAAAAAAATGATTTGTGGAACATTTCATTTACCATAATGCAAGCATATCTCTTATAGAAAACTTGACTCTAGATCAGGAAAAAGCTGTTGAATCTGATTCTAGGACTGTCTCTGATAAGAAAGACCTGCATGCTGATTAGTCTCTTTTGTATGTTCTAGTTTATAAGACTTTTATTAATTTAGTATTCTATAAACTGCTGTTATAACTGTGTCTTTTGAATGAAGCCCTTGATTTTTTATAGTATAGGCAGCTGATTTGTTGGATATTATGGTTGGTAGCTTGTTGTAGTCTGCGGCTATTATATTGTAACAACTATTATGCAATATAAAAAAACATGAAGTTGAATTTTGTGCAAACTGCATCAAAGTGATTTTATGTCAAAAATGTTTCTCTTTTGGATTGATGCGCATACCAAGTGTTTCACTGTACCTCACCCACATTAATCTCACATTATGAGCATGCCATTGATACCCATAGTAGCCATGTTCATCAAGAGAGATAAAAGTGGTTGTAAAAATGTGAAATATGTCCAAGTTGAAACATTCGAAAAAAAGAAAAGAAATAAATGACAGGATATTTTTATTATGGTTTATGCCGAAACATGTAGGTTACAAATAAAATTCCTTCTATTCATCTTTTAATCTGTAAAATCAGAGTTTTCGAGATGTAAGAACGTTGTTACAGATTTAAAAAAATTAGTGTATGGTTTTAGCGTTAAAGAAATTGGTGTTATTTTATAGTGAATCTTACAAAAGGGAAAAAAGCATTTTTCCTAGAGTGCATCTTTGCTTCTATGCTAATAACAAATCAAGTAGAATATAATAATAATAATTTGAAAATGGTCTTTGGTTAACCAATTGCCACGATACTACGATTCTCCAATTTTGATACCTTTGACAAATAAATTTTACAATGTATGGATGTGCATGAGTATATTTATTATCCCTAAAATTTGCCTGCTCAAATTGATTAGGGGTAGTGTGTGGAACTAAGTCCTTCCTCTATTATCAAGGGAGGTTTCCATATACAAAGATTAAGTATTAGATGAGTCATTTAACATGTAATCGTATTAAGAAATAACACTAAATTCAAATGAATAGGGACAAAGTTTTCCCTTTTAGTGCTTTGCTGTAAAAAGTCAAATATCCACTTGAAATCATGCAAAGAATAGAATGGTGGTAGGCATGCTACATCAACCCTTATGCAGTATAACCTTGTAGAAATAAATGGAAAAATCTACAAGAATATATTTCAAAAATAGACCTCTCTCATGCCATGTAATGACCCCTTCTAGGAGACATCCCGATTTTTACCTAAGTGACTATTTCATGACACAGAATTGCTTAATGAATAGACTTCTATAAGGTTCTCTTTAGACTTTGTCCGCTATTTGGCCTAAGGATGCAAATTATAAATCTTTATGATTGATTTGTATAAGGTATGCAGGCTTACATCTCAGCATATTAATTGTTTTATAAATATATGTAATAATCTGTTCCTTGTACGAATTATGAATATTTATTCTCTGTGGGAAGTATATATGAATGTGAGATAACATTATATCAATCTTACATCAATATAGAATATCTCATATATCATTATATATATTTTATACATCTATATATATCCATATAATCCTCACACTTATATACTTTATCATCTATCATATATAAACCATTGATATATATATATATTCATATATTTACTCCATATAGATTACTTCATATATCATATATGTTACTATATATAATATATATAATATATATAATATATATATATCTATTATATATCTCTTTATATATCATTGATCATATATAATATCATATATTACTTTACACATATCTGATCAGATATATTATCATATATTACTTTACATATATCTGATCATATATATTATCATATATTACTTTACATATATCTGATCATATATATTAACTTATTCCCTTTAATCTTTCCACCTCACTTATTCTTCTCTCTATTCAGAAATATATAAGTATCTCTTTACTCATCTAAAACTGATCTATTTCTATATATATAAGTGAATTAACAATATACATATACTGATATAAACAGATTGGTGATGTACAAATAAATGTATATAATTTCTGAATCTATCCTAAAAAGAAGTAAACAAGGATGCACCATGATAAATAATAAATAACACTAATAGATATTAGTAAACAATAACTAATGGTAAATAATAACAATATACCTATTGCTTATATTTCTATAATTTTCTGATTATATTACCAACAGCAGTACGCATATTTATTTATCTATCCTATAAATTTTGACTACGCTCCATTTGGAAGAAACAATGCTGAAGACACTCTAAATCCTACTTTCCAAAATATCGTTGAAAACACATAATAATTCTATGCATACAGATCGTAGCTTTTGCAGCCTACTGATCGCAGCCTTTAATAACCTGGGATTCACCCGAGTGCAGTGTCTTACTCGAATCCTTATGATGACTCCTTTTTTGATTCCTTTTAGATTGCTTTTGACTTCTCTTTATATCCGATCCATGTCCTTGGGTCGTGTCCCTTTGACCAAGGGTTTTGTCTTATTTGGGAATCGGTATGATGTTTGAGCTCTCCACACCCTTTGATATCTTTATTTTGTCTTTATTCTATTTAGTGGTTAGATTACTTTATTGTATTTTGTGATTTCTTTTGAGTGTAGATAAATACATTAATAGTATTTATAATACTCAGATTTATTATTATATATATTTATAATATTGACTTATAGATAATTATTAATATTTGTATTTATCATAATTGTCAATATAATATTATTTTATATTTATATTTTATATATTTTAATATTCATTATATTATAATTATTACAATGTTATTTACAATATTTATAATTGTAATATTGTCTCGGAATTATGAGATATCAAATGGCTAGCTATTTAATTATGCTTCTAGATGTCACAAGTTTCGGGGACATGACATGCCATAAAAACCTTGCAAGAAGTCTTCACTCTATTGCAAAAAAGTTAGTTGTCTTTACAAGCTTGGAAATGATCAATAGTTCCCTTATTTGTTGATTGCAAAAATATCCTTTTATGGGAGTTATGCCTCGCTTTTATAATCTCCCTAGGTAAGTGTGAAAGGTAACTACTATCTACTTGTCTAACCACCTTTATTAACTAACCATATCTAACTTTATGAACAAAATAAAAAATTTAAAACGATTTCAATGGTGAACTTAAGTCAATTACATAACATAAAAGGTTGAGGTGCGGTCAATGACCTCAACATGAAAATATAACACAAGACATTTTTCACTTCTTATCAGGTTTCATGATATCCTTGGTTCTTCTCAATGTTAACTACATGGATGATCCTCTACAACAATTTGTGCTTTGCTAGTGATTTGTACTTTTGCAAGATGGGAACTTCTACAACAATATGTGCTTTAGTGACACTTTGAACTTTGCAAACTATAGGCTTCTACAACCATAAATTAAAAACTTGTTGACTACTCATAGAACTATTTGATGGGCACACACTTATACTGAGAGGTGGGGTGGAGGGGGGTTAGGGGAGTGGGGTGAATTAGTATAAGATAAAATTTTACTTATTTAAAATCCAACAACCATGAAAATAACAATCACACAAGATCTACCAACTAAGAGACACAAGATTTACATGGAAACAAAAAGATTGCTTGGATCTATTGTCCAAATCCAGTCACAAAAATAAAATTCTCTTACAAATCTTTTGTGGGCACCAACCCATTGGAGACACCAATCTCCGCTATTAAGCACCAACTTAGCAAGAGAAACCAATCTCTTCTATTGAGAGGCACTAACCTCTAATAAACAAATTTTTTCCTTATTGAATATAGCTTCTTCAATGGATGATGATCATTTGAGTTTCCTTCATAAAATTTACTCACGACTTCTTCACATATATTCTCTTCTTCAAAAATCTGCTGAAAAGAAGAATGATATTTCTTTAATTGCTTGCTTTCATTTACCCCACACACAACTTCTATTTATACCTTCCTTATGCCTCTTCACCTAAGGGAAGCGATCCTTCAAGGAGGGTTGGCCAAGTTTGCACATGAATAAATTTATTTTTATTTTTTGTTTTTTCCAAGTTGGGTGACCACATCAAGTGTAAGAATCCAGGTGATTCTCAACCCCGAAACCCTAATTGAAATGCTGATTTTTTGAAGGTTTTTGTATGTTTTGTATTTTTTTGTGTTTTAGAGGGTTTTTGCATAAAACAAGAAAGCTGTGATTTTCTTAAATAAATACTAAAAAATTCACAATAAATCTAAATGCAATGAATGAGCTTGGATAGTGCTCAGGGAAAGCAGGCGCACAAATTTATTGAATATCCAGAGTGTTTACAATATCAAAATATGACATATGAATGAAAAAATGAATTTATTTTCAAAAACCTGGTTCTCCTTGCAGCCGCCTGAAGGAATGATGAAATTGTACGGCTAAATGAATAAATGGATCTTTGGTCTCCGAAAGTCAATACTGGATCTCTGTAAACCCTAGGCGCACCAAGTCCAACTGACAGAAGCTGAGATATGAAGATATTCCACTGACAAATGAAAAGTACGGCCTTTCAGCAATAGTACGGCCTGTACCAGCAGCAGCAATAAATAAAGTACGGCCCAATGAAAATGATGCCAGATCTCTGTAATAACAATCTCTGAGAGGTCGCCCTTGGTAATTGATGATAAATTTCTGAATGCTTTCTGAAATCGATTCAATATGATCAACTGCAACTTCTGAATGAAGTCACTGAGTAGACAATCTTCAACTGGTATTGCACAGTCTCAGTATGCCAGATTCTGAAGAGGTATCATTCTCCAAAATCGAATCGTCTGCTGAAACCCTAGGTTTTGCAAACTCCAATGCTCAGAGCAAAATAGAAGACAAATTTGAATAACATATCATAATGGTTTGATTTGTCTTTTCCTGTGAATATATATCTCCATGTAAAAATTCGACCCAAAGACACCTTTTAATAATCATTTAATCAAATGATTAAATTCGTCCCTTTTAGACTTAGGAAAAATATAATAATTAATTGGCGTCTCATTAATGAATAATAAATATTCATTATATCAAATTCTCACTTTATTATAAAGTATAATAAATACTTTATAATACGCCCTTTTAATTAAATATTTAAATAATTAATAAAGTTACTTTAATATAAAGTCAAAAGTATTAATTATTCATTAAATCATTAAATACTCCAATATTTCTCCGTCTGACTGTCAAACTGATGAACTGGGTCGACTCTGAGCTAAATAGCTGAACCAGGTGCCCCTGCCCGAAATAGCAGCTTCCGCCTGTTAGACTTTCTAAAAATAGAAAGTCCCTGAAAAACCACTCTGAAGGATTCTGCGAAGGCCCAACCTGAAACAACTGCAACACTGAAGCTACAGAACACTGAGTAACTGCCTCAGATGATCCTCTGCACACATCTGCCAGCCTACGAGGATCGAATTAATAGGCTAACCACATAACCAGCTGCGCTGACTAGGATGGGGACATCACAGTCCGCCCTCCTTGAAATTGCTTGTCCTCAAGCAATCTCAACTCTGGATGCTGTAAAATCTCCTCTGACTCCCACGTAGCATCCTCAACTGGCAAATCTCTTCACTTGATCAGGTATTCCCTGATCACCCGCCTCCGAAGGTGTCTCTCTCTCATCTCGAGGATGGCCTCAAGTACTAATATCAATTTCCCTTCGTCATCAAGGGGTGGCAAAACTGGAGAGGGTATCACATGCTAACCCAATGCCTTCTTCAGGCGAGAAACGTGAAACACATTGTGAACCTTGCTATCAGCTGGCAAGTCCAACTCATAAGCCACCTCGCCCACTCGTTTGACAACACGAAATGGACCATAGTAGCGAGGCTTCAGCTTCTCTGCCCCACTCTTCCGCAGAGTAGACTAACGATACGGCTGCAACATAAGGTACACCATATCACCCACATCAAAAGTACGCTCAACCCTCTTTTAATCAGCATACTGCTTCTGCTGATTCTGTGCCCGCTGGATATTGTCTCTGAGAGACCTCAAAATGTCCTGTTGACTCTGCATCATATCCCCTGCACTCGGCACTCTGCTATCGCTCAATATCAAATCCAAAAGGTTGGGCGCCTCATACCCATACAAAGCCATGAAGGGTGTCATCTGTATCGTCATGTGGTGAGTCGAGTTATAGCAATACTCGCACAAGTATATCCACCTCACCCACGCTCTCTGCTGTCCGCTATGTAATTACGCAAGTAACCTTCCACCCACTTATTGACAATCTCTGTCTGCCCATCTGCTGCGGATGGTAGCTGGTACTCGGTGTCAGTTCGGTCCCACAAGCCTGAACAACTCCTGCCAAAAGTTGCTCATGAACCGACTGTCTCTATCGCTGACTATCGTCCGAGGCAACCCATGCAACCGGAATACCTCTCTGAAGAAAAGCTCTGCAGTCTGCGATGCTGTGAAAGTAGTAGTAATCGGGAAGAAGTGTGCATATTTAGTCAACCGATCAACCACTACGTAGATACAATCTTTACCTTGGGCTTTCGGCAAACCCGTGATAAAGTCCATCGATAAACACTCCCACTTCCTGCTCCAGGTATGGAAGTGGGTGGAGCAATCGGCAGGGTATGTGTGTTCCTGCTGTGCAGCAGAACACTCGAACATCTTGTAACACATCAGTTTTCAGCCCTTTCAAATAAAGCCGTTCCCGAACCAATTTATACGTCTTGTAGTACCCGGGATGGCCCGCCATAGGGAGATCATGAAAGGCTCTCAAAACTGTAACCCTCACCTCAGAGTCAGGAACCAACCAAATCCGCCCCTTGTAAATGATCAAGTCATCTACAATAGTGTACCTATCATCCTGCTCTGTCCTGTCAACAATGCTAGAAGCCCATGGGTTCTTAGCATACTCTGCAATAATCCGATGCCTCCAATCCTCTGAGATCTGTGCCATGGCATTCAACTGAGGTCTACGAGACAAGGCGTCAGCTACAACATTCTGCTTCCCCTTAATGAAAGTGATGTCAAAGTCATATGACGCAGTTTGCTGACCCATTTCTGCTGCCTCTCATTCAGGTCTCGCTGTCCAAGGAAGTGTTTCAGGCTGTTATGGTCTGTACGAACACTGAATTTGCTGCCTACCAAGTATTGCCTGAACTTAGCCAAAGCATGCATAATGGCTAACATCTCCTTGTCGTAAATGCTGTAGAACCTCTCAGGACCCCTAAGCTTTTTGCTCTCGAAAGCAATAGGATGTCGCTCCTGCATCAAAATGGCACCAATGCCCTTCCCTGAAGCATCACAGAATAAATCAAATGACTTCGTAAAGTTAGGCAATGCTAGCACTGGACATGAAGTCATGATCACCTTGAACCTGTCAAAGCACTCCTGCGCCTATGGTGACCAAGTAAAAGCCCCCTTCTTTGTCAAGTCAGTAAGGGGTGCGGCGTGACGTGAGAACCCACTAACAAATCTCCTGTAAAAAGCACACAACTCGATGAAGCCTCTGAGCTGCGTAAGGTTCTCAGGTACCGGCCACTCAACTATCGCTCGGACCTTCGCAGGGTCCATACTCACTCCCTTGGCACTGATGATGTGCCCCAGATACAACAACTCCTCCATACCTAGCTCACACTTGGATTCCTTGGCATAGAAAGACTCATCAACCAAGATACCCAAAACTGCATCTAAGTGAGCTAAATGCTCCTCCCATGATCTGCTATATACCAGTATGTCGTCAAAGAAGACCAATACAAATCTCCGCAGCTGAGAACTGAAGACTCTGTTCATCGTAGCCTAAAAGGTGGCAGGTGCATTGGTTAGACCAAAGGGCATAACCAAGAACTCGAAGTGACCGCAATGACACCTGAAGGCGGTTTTCTCAATATCCTGCTCCCTCATCTGAATCTGGTGGTACCCGGACCTCAAATCAATCTTCGTGAAGAAGATAGCACCGTGTAACTCATCAATCAACTCATCGATGTGTGGTATAGGGTACCTATTCTTAATTGTCCTTTTGTTGAGCTGCCTGTAGTCTATGCACATCCGAAGTGATCCATCCTTCTTCTTCACCAATACAACCGATGAAGCAAAAGGTGACTTGCTAGGTCTAATGTGTCCCATAGCTAACAACTCATTGATGGTCTTCTCTATCTCATCCTTGAGTCGTTTCGGATGTCTGTAGGGAGTGATCATAACGGGCTTTGCGCCCTCCTCCAACTCAATGATATGCTTCGTACCTCTGTCTGGAGGTCTACCAGGTGGAATGTCACTAAACACTTTGGAGTGTTTAGTCCTCAAGATCTGAATGTTAGGGTGGTACTCACCCTTCTGCTGCTCCTGCTGGGCTGGCATCAACATGCACTCTGCTGCCCAGTCAACCATATCATGACGAATGAGTCTCTCCATCCGCCTGAATGAAACCATCCTCAGATTATTGTCTCGAATAGCCTTGATGACATGAGGTCTCCCATCAACCTTAAACTTCATCTCCATGTCTCGCAAATTGAGTGTGAACTCACCCAAATTGTGCAACCATGCCATCCCTAACACCACATCAGTATCTCCCATATTAACAACATAGAATTCAGTCTTGAATTCATAGTTGTTCAGTCGCATCGGAAGATCAGTAATCTTTCAGTCACATTTGAGGGTGTACCCATCCGCCACCTTGACTCGGATACCCTCAAACTCCTCTGTTTGAATGCCACGTCTCTCCACCAACTGTGCATCAATGAAATTATGTGTAGCACCCGTATCCAATAAAGTGATCACCTTCTGACCTGCTAGGAACCCGCGAAGTCTAAACGACCCATCTCTCTAAAGGCTAGTCAAATGGGCTTCCTGTAGCTTCCTTCCACCTTCGTGTTCACCCTCATTTTCGGACCTGTCATCATCTGAATGCTCGGAATCAGCTTGCTGGTCTGACAGATCAGATTGCTCCTCGCCCTCATAAAACCATTCCATCTGGTTATTTTTGACCTTAGGACGAAGTGGGCATACATGTTTTTCATCATAGGGTGCCTTGCACCAGAAACACAACTTTTTCTTACGCAAGTCATTCAGTGTTTCTCTGTCAAAGGGTGGTGCATTCTGTCTCTTAGGATCCGGTTGATCCTTCCTTCTGTCAAAGGGTCTATTTCTGTCAAAAGACCTATTAGGCCTCGTGTAAGGTGTCGAACCTGGAGTGAACTTGCTGCGAGGTGTTGCAAGCTCCATGTTCCTCGCCTTCCTCATGGCTTCCTGGAGGGTAGGAGGATCAAATGCCTTAACCCAACCTCGCATAGGTTCTGTCAAACCCTCAACGAAGAGTATAATGAGTCTCCGTTCTGATATCCCTGTCACCATGACTGCAACTCTCTGAAACTCACCAATATAAGAATCCAAACTACCTGTCTGCCTGAGCTGAGCTAGCTCTCTGAAGTACAGTTCCGGATCCTTCTTATCAAAGCGCTCTATGAGCCTGCTGGTAAACTCCTGGTAAGTATTGACTGCATGATGGCCAAGTGTGTACATGCCGTGATGCCACCAATCATGCGCTATTCCATCAAGATGCAAAGTAGCAAACTTAATGGCCTCGTCCTCCTGCATAGGCCTCAGTGATAGATAGTTGTCCAATTTTTGGACCCAAGACCTCGCTAACGTCTTATCAAACCCATCAAAGTATGGCAAGGTGATCTTGCTAACTGCATACTGCAAGTCCCTGTTCACCTGTGGCTGTGGCTGCTGATGCTGAGGGGCTCTACGGTCAAATCTGCCTCCTCCTCTAGGTTTATGAACATCCATAAACTCATGAAACAATAATGCCTGCCTGATCTCAGGTGCCAATGATAGGTACTCACCATGAAACCTCGTCACATCTGCTACTGACATGCCATTATGTGGCTGAAACTCCTGATGTTGCCCCTGTTGCTCTGCCCCCGGAGTCGGAGGTGGAGTCTCTCTGGGTAAGAAAGTAGGCTGTCCAGGCCTACGCTCCTGATAGATCGGTGACGGCTGTCGTGGTACTGATGCCAAAGGCTGATCCACTGCTGCAGTCCTGCTCGTCTGTCCAATCTGTATATAATGTGGCTGTGATGGAGTATACTGCCTAATAGTGCCCATCAACTGGGACATCATGTCCATCATGTTATCATGCCTGCGTCTGAACTCCTCATCAGTAATGTCGCCCTCTGCAGGTGCTTTCCCTGAATCCCTAAGTGTCTCTGTAGGAATCTCACGGTCTGCCATTAGGGTTGCAACACTGTTCTCGCTGCTGTTGGAGCTAGATCTGTGAATACCAAGTACTCTTGACATTGTCTCACCTTCAGGAATAGGTGGACCTGTCCAATCCTCGGCTCTGCCTGTTCCTACACCCTTGGTATACTGAATGATGTTCTTACTCATGAAAAAGCAGCCAAAAAGTACTCTGTAAACTGAAAAAGCAACTGAAAAAGCATAGGATGGCAGGAAATCTGTGCTCTGATACCACTGTAAGAATCTAGGTGATTCTCAACCCCGAAAACCTAACTGAAATGCTGATTTTTTTGAAGGTTTTTGTATGTTTTGTATTTTTTTGTGTTTTAGAGGGTTTTTGCATAAAACCAGAAAGCTGCGATTTTCTTAAATAAATACTAAAAAATTCACAATAAATCTAAATGCAATGAATGAGCTTGGATAGTGCTCAGGGAAAGCAGGCGCACAAATTTATTGAATATCCAGAGTGTTTACAATATCAAAATATGACAGATGAATGAAAAAATGAATTTATTTTCAAAAACCTGGTTCTCCTTGCAGCCGCCTGAAGGAATGATGAAATTGTACGGCTAAATGAATAAATGGATCTCTGGTCTCCGAAAGTCAATACTGGATCTCTGTAAACCGTAGGTGCACCAAGTCCAACTGACAGAAGCTAAGATATGAAGATATTCCACTGACAAATGAAAAGTATGGCCTTTCAGCAGTAGTACGGCCTGTACCAGCAGCAGCAATAAATAAAGTACGGCCCAATGAAAATGATGCCAGATCTCTGTAATAACAATCTCTGAGAGGTCGCCCCTGGTAACTGATGATAAATCTCTGAATGCTTTCTGAAATCAATTCAATATGATCAACTGTAACTTCTGAATGAAGTCACCCAGTAGACAATCTTCAACTGGTATTGCACAGTCTCAGTATGCCAGATTCTGAAGAGGTATCGTTCTCCAAAATCGAATCGTCTGCTGAAACCCTAGGTTTTGCAAACTCCAATGCTCAGAGCAAAATAGAAGACAAATTTGAATAACATATCATAATGGTTCAATTTGTCTTTTCCTGTGAATATATATCTCCATGTAAAAATTCGACCCAAAGACACCTTTTAATAATCATTTAATCAAATGATTAAATTCGCCCCTTTTAGACTTAGGAAAAATATAATAATTAATTGGCGTCTCATTAATGAATAATAAATATTCATTATATCAAATTCTCACTTTATTATAAAGTATAATAAATACTTTATAATACGCCCTTTTAATTAAATATTTAAATAATTAATAAAGTGACTTTAATATAAAGTCAAAAGTATTAATTATTCATTAAATCATTAAATACTCCAATATTTCTCCGTCTGACTGTCAAATTGATGAACTGGGTCGACTTTGAGCTAAACAGCTGAACCAGGTGCCCCTGCCCGAAATAGCAGCTTCCGCCTGTTAGACTTTCTAAAAATAGAAAGTCCCTGAAAAACCACTCTGAAGGATTCTGCGAAGGCCCAACCTGAAACAACTGCAACACTGAAGCTACAAAACACTGAAGCTACAAAACACTGAGTAACTGCCTCAGATGATCCTCTGCACACATCTGCCAGCCTACGAGGATCGAATTAATAGGCTAACCACATAACCAGCTGCGCTGACTAGGATGGGGACATCACATCAAGAGGGTCAGCCTATGTCAAAAATACCTCATACTATTAATTTTATTTTTTCACAAGAGGTTGTCCATCTCAAAAAGGTCTCAAACAATATTAAATTAGATTTTCACAAGGAGGTTGTCCACTTTCTATTAATTGCAGTGCTGCCATGATTAAATGATCTCATTGGAATGATATGATTTGCCTCGAATAAGGGAAACTGATTTTCTTCTTTAATGACAGCAATATGTTCTACACTCTTTTGACATCAATGACAACAATATTTCCAACACTATTGAGTAATTGCAAGTCACTCTCTAAATTGAGCTACTTGTACATTCACTCAATACTATGTTTTTTGAGTCTATGGTGCAGACTTCTAGGAGTGGCATACACGTGTTCATGGGAAATCACACTTGAATTGTGGAAAAAATACGTAATTTTTCTTTTTTAAAAAGCATACGATCCTCCATTGTACCTCATATTACATTGAAACTTTGTTTGATTGATGGAGCAAGTTTGAGGGCGATTTGAGGAGCAAAATTCTGCAGCTTTTTGAATTTTAGGTTAGTTTTTTCTCTTCCCCCCCCCAAGCATTTCCAAAATTTTATTTTATTTCTAAATGCTTCATTTTCTTGTTTATGCATGTTTGCAAACCATTCAAATCAATTTTTATCTCATTTAACACTATTTTTTATTTATTTTAAAAATGAAAATGTTATTTTTTAACTAGAGTAGGGTTTATCAATTTATGATATTTAAAAATGTTGTTTTACTTCAATTTTTAATGCTATTTATTTAATGTTTGAAATGCATTTGAATTAAAGTTGTTTAGGGTTTAAAGTGCTCTTTGTTCAATTTCAAACATTTTTATTGGTATTAAAAAGGTTGCATATGTTGGTAAAACCAAAGAAATGAGATTGAGAAAAAATGGTGTCCATCGCATTGAGAGAGTGTAGCATTATGTAGATTCAAGAAGCTTCCTATTACAATTGCCTTATTAATGGAAGTTCAACAACTTGATTAATGACTTAACTAATGATTTAATTTATTACATACAAGTAACATCATATGCTCTATTATATAATTATGGTATTATTCTAATACCTCCCTTTTATGATGAAAATAGAAGGACTTGGAGGTTTAATTATTAGATTATAATATGGCTCTTAAGATGTGTGGAAATGAGAAAAAATATTTACGTGAGCAACCTTCATGGCAGAAAACACGTGTGAAAGATATGCAAAAAGAACAAAATGAATATGCTTTATTGTAGAAATATTAATTGGTTTGCTTGTCCTCCTAAGTAGTGCATTTGGTTTTGGAAAGTCACCATTGGTGGTCACCTTCAAAATACCATAAGGGAATTGGAAGCATTATAGGCAAATGTTGCAAAGACAGTCTCAACTTGAGATACATTTTGTATGGGCTGAACCTAAACTAGAATGGAGACACTTTCAGTGTTGCATTGCTAATATATACTTGGAGAAGAACCACCCACAATTTGATGGGCAAGAATACTCCATGAGTTGGAAGGTACATATGTCAATGTCATTGTAGTACTAGCTTCTTTATTGACCTCCTTAAGTTTATGAATGGATGAAGTTTACCAAGATCAACAAGTTTGTATAAGCCTTTGTACACACCTCCTGTCCTAATGCCTAAAGCAATTATTTTATCCTATTTCACATAAAAAACAATGCACTCTATTCCATGAAATTGAACTATAATGTTAGGGTTTTCAATATTTTGATTAATAAAGTAAGTTTTTTCTCAAGCCTGGAACAAAGCTGACATTTCGTACTAAAAGTTTGATTCCATTATTGAGTGCAATTTTGACATCACTTATCCCTTCAATTGTATGTGAATTTCCATCACCAAGTGAAAAAGAATCCTTGTGACTCATTAGCAGTAAACTTGACATACCAGTCCTTATGACATGTGAAGTGTTTGAATCAAAGACTAACAATTGCTTTTTAACACTATTTGAAAGAGCTGTCAATTTAAACTCCTCATCATGGTCTTCCTCAACAATAGTTGCGACATTAACTTCATTTTGTGATGCAAATTGAATTTCGAGCATCTTATCAAATTGGTGAAATTCGCAGCTAACACTAATTTAAGTTGACAATTTCATTTGTCAATTAAAATCAATTCAAGTTTACACAAGAACAATGGAGGCAAATTCAATTCAATCTACCAAATTACCACAGGCATTTGAATGATACCAAAATTCGGATGCACTTAAATTATTTTGATTGATTCTACAGTCCTTAGTCACAGGAAAATACATTTTACTATCTACCAATTCAACTTTAACTCATTGTATAAACTCCTTTGTATTCTTCTTTTTCTTCTACAATCTGCTGCTATGATTTACTTTGTTACAACTCCATGTGCTTCTTTGCACACTTCTTCCCACTTCTTTCCCTGTTGCTGGCTTACTCCAATTTCCTCTCTTACCCATGACTCCTCCTCTCAAAACTCTTCTCAATCTCAACCAACATTCACTCTACACCATCACTATGGTGCACAGCCTGTATTAGTTTTACTTTGCATATTTTTCTTGTCTTTGCCTTGTTCCCCTATACTCGATCCCCATACTCCATTTTTTTCTAAATACATTATTCCCTCTCTTCCCATGTCGTGCCCCGCCTCTATTAGTTTTACTTTGCATATTTTTCTTGTCTTTGCCTTGTTCCCCTATACTCGATCCCCATACTCCATTCTTTTCTTCATACATTATTCCCTCTCTTCCCATGTCGTGCCCCGCCTCTTCATCTGCTTACTTACCTCTCGCCCCCCCAAATGTTGCACGACCTCTTCGTTTTATCTCTCCTGCTCTCTCCCACACCTGCTCAACTCTTCCATATCTAATTTTGTCTCTCTTTCTTCTCCCCAAAATCCATGACTCCTAGCATTCTCTTCTATTTCCTGTGTGGCATATATTTTTGGCTAAGTTACCGGGTTCTTCAATTTAGCCCCCCATACTGGCCAAAATACGTATGGGTTTGGGGTTCTTTATGGTTCTTTTGGGCGTTCACTGTTTGCTACCCGTGTTCTTTGTGGGTCCTTCTGTGAAGGACCCACAAAGAACCTGGGTAGCAAACGGCGAACCCTAGTTGAACCCAGAAGGACCCGGGTGGACCCACGTCATCCAACTCAAAAAAAGGCAAAAACTCAATTTAAAAACATAAAATAAAACCCTAAAAAGTGCCAAAAATGCCTTATATTGTCTTGGCCGACCAAATGAGACTCATTTTGCAAACTCAAAAGAGCAAAAAACACCATTTTTTTGCCTCCAAGATGAAATAGTTGATGCTTTTGATGAATATGAATTAAGGACCACGACCTTGATGCTTTTGATGAAGACGAATTTGAAGAATACTAAATTGAATATTGTCTTGATTGTAATTTGAATTTTCAATGTGTAATGACATTTTAAGACTTGAGTATTTACTATTTACATTTTTGCAAATTATGAATATGATTATATGAGGTATTACTGTATTTCATTGTTTCAATATTCTATGGTATTATGGCATTATGGTAATATGATTATAATTTTGGACATGCTTATGAGTCTATGGCATTATGTTTATAATTTAATAATTTATAAATTATAAAATATATATATATACACACACACACTCCCGTACCTGTACCCGTGGAAAAAAAAATTGCCGTACCGGTGTGCCCAAACCCGTACCCGAACTGGCAACTTAGATTTTTTGGCTTATTTGTTTTCCTTTTCTCCTTCCTGCTGCACAACTCTATCCCTTGTTTCTTTGCATCCATTTTTATTTCATTTTATTTTGAAGCTGTTTTATTACCATGGCGTGACCCCTCCTTTCCCATTATCTCTGCATTTTTTCAAAAATGTCATTAAGATTGCGTACCACACAATTTTCTTGTGGTAAATATTTTCTTTGCAATTTTTTTTGTTTTGTCTCATACTCCTCCCTACGTCCCATTGCCTTCCAGCTGCATATTGATTTCTGTTTGATAAATTAATTAATAAAAAAAATGAAGTGATTTTATTCAACAATTGCCAGAACTCATATGCTCACTATGGTCACTTTGACAGTCAAACTCTTGGAGAAATCGATTGGTAGATCGAACAAATAAACATACTATTCCATGGTCATAATCAAATAAATTAAATCAATCGGATGTTGCAACAATAAAATGCCTGTTCAAAATTAAAATGAAAACATGACATTTTGTCAACCAATGACAACAATGTCGTTCAGCCTTTGCCCAAAATTGACCACCAAAACCTAATTGATTTGAACTCTGAAATCAACAACTCCAAAAATGCAACAACGATATGAAATTAGACCAAAACAAATGAAAATCAACATCAAAATATTTTTGGGTGATGCGGATCGCTGGTTCGCTTGGATGCTCTTGCATCATTTTGTAGCTTGTTGGATATATCATATTGCCATTTCCTACAATCTTTCTTCACAACTAAATTTTTGATAATAGAAGAATTGTACCTTTCTTCATGGTTATGAAGTGGGAGAATAGGAACGTAGTTTGTATCCTAAAACTATGAAGGAAGTGCACTTTTTGAATTCCTAGAAGTAACATCATTCATTTGTTCTTGTTGATTGTTGTACCCCAAAATTAAAATTTTTGTTACACTTAGACATTTTGAAGAAATGAGTAAAAAAGTCTTGTCAAATCAGTCAAAAAGGTCAAAATTTGGGTGTACATGTCTTGCATGAGGGGTTAAAACGCAAAATTTTCAATTTCTGACGATTTGGGTCTGCTAAGAGCAGCTTAATCTACAAAACCCAGATTTCAGTTTTTCATCCCTAAATTTTAGGAAAATTGCTATTTTTAGAAATTTTAGGAAAATTGCTATTTTTAGAAATTTTCTAAAATTAGTAACGTTTTCTGGGTTTTTCTGGGTTTCTTTCGAAACGGATACTGGCAAAATTTTCTAAAAATAGAAAATTTCTAAAAATAGAAAGTTGGTCCGACAGGGTCCGAACTAATTTTGATTGGCTCAAAATGTGTCCGATCAGGCTAGTGCAGTCAGAATCTTAAAATAATCAGTTTTGCCCTACTGGGTCTATTCTGCTTTTTTAGAAGTGTATCTGGACCTCCGAGGTCATCAATGGAGGTCATCCGATTGCCAAGCGTCAATTTCAGCACTTAAACTTCCAGCAGAAAGTGAAACAATGAACATGCACGAGGAACGAGGAAGAAAGTTGAAAAGTCATGAAAATTTTCTAACATTGCTGAGTTTGGGCGCCCCTGTTGAAGAAAGGCGCCCACCTTTTTAGGGCATCAGATGAGTGAATTAGGGTTAGAATCTCTAATGGAAGTTGCTCAGTATTCAGTCAGCTTCGCGATGAATATCCCCGTCAGAGCATCCGACAATCCAGTCTCCGGCAAATTCGAGTCAAAGTGGAAGGTATAGAATGAAGATCTGAAACTTGAAGAAGAAGATAAATTGAAAATTTTTCTAAGTCTGGAGAAACTGGGCGCCCTAGGTGAAGAAAGGCGCCCAACTTTTCAAGGTTTCAAACAGATGAATTTGCAGTCAAGGTTATAACGAGATGTCTTCAGAATGCAACAGGCTTTCCAGTGAGCTATCCAGCACGACAAACGGAGCTCACAGTCATCAGATTCAAAGGGCTGAATAGAGGGTCCGATGAGAGTTGAAAAGAGAAATCCGAAAGCAAAGGTGAATAATGCAAAAAATAAACTAACTCTGGTGAAACTGGGCGCCCCAGCTTGCCAGGGGCGCCCAAGCTTTTGAGGACCTAAAAGCTACTTTTTGACAAAAATGTTTCTAGAAGACCCCTCCTAAAATCCTCTCAGCTTCGCAACGAGTCCAAACATTCATCAATCTGACGCCCAGAGCTCAAAATTCAACAAGATCGCCCGTAGAAGTGAAAGACATGAATAAATTGAAATTTTTTTCTAAGTCTGGTAGAAGTGGGCGCCCCAGTTGAGGAAAGGCGCCCAAACTTTAAGGCCTTCAAATGATGGAATTTGCAGAAGTAGCATCCAGAAGGTCTCACCAAAATCAGTCTGGCTATCCAATGAAATATTCAGACAGTCAGTCGGATCAGCGTAGCTCCCAGAATCAAAGATTCGTCAGAAGATCAGAGGGAGAAGGAAGAAGTTGGAAATCAAAAAAATGGCTAACACTGAAGAAGTTGAGCGCCCCTAGAAGGAAAAGCCTCCCATGAATTCGAAGGTCAAAATCAAGTTTTTAGCATGAGGTGCCTCCAGAACATCCTTCTCAGTTTCAGTCAGGCTCCGCCGTGAACCACTCAGCTCGCCTGTCGGGTTGATCTGTCAACGGGAAATCAGAGGTGAAGTAGCTTGTCAAAATGGAGGAAAGTTGAAAAAGTTAAAATTTTGACTAACACTGGTGGAAATAGGCGCCCCTCTTGGAGAAAGGCGCCCAAAGTTTCATGCCTTAGAGTATTTTCAAGAATTTTCAAAATTTCAAAATTTGCAAGAGGAGAAGGATGGCGTCCAAATTCAAAGGGACTGAGATTTAGGGTTTTGAAAATAAAAGCAAAAAAGAAAGCAAAACCTAAATCAAACCTTAAGTCTATTTAACACTTCTTTTCAATGTATTTTTCATTATTTTTGTAGGTAGCATCCAGAGGAGAAAGTTGGAGCAGCAAGTTTGAAGAATTTTTGTGATTCAAGAATCCATAGTTGCTGGTTTTACATCAGATTTTTCAGACCAGCAAGCATAAACCCTTGCTTTTTCATTCTTCTTGTTCCAGAAGATCAAATTTTTCAAGCAGAAGGCCAAGGCTTTCAATTTTTCAGTCATTTGGGTCTTTTTGCTTCAATCTTCTGAAGAATTTTTCAAGAACTTCATCAAGTTGCAGCAAGTGCTTTTATTTTGCATGTCATTAAAAACCTCAGTGCATTCAAATTTCAACCATCCTGGGTCCTTTCCTAATCAGTCCTCTGAAGAAAACCCATATTGCAGCTTTTTCAAGAAAGTTCAAAAACCTAGGGTTGGCTGCTTTTTCGATCGACGTCAGGGTTTTGCAAATCTAATCAACTGGGTCCATTTCTAATTATATTCTGAACAAAACCCGATGCCGCTTTTTGGGAAAAATTGAAGAAATTAGGGTTTGCTGCTTTTTCGTGCAAAATTCAAGATTTTCAAAAACTAACGATCTGGGTTGTCTTGTATCGATATTCTGAACAAAACCCATATCTCGGAAAAATTTCTCAAAACAAAGGTTGTAGATCAAATAAAAAAGAAGGTTGGATTTCTCAGGCATAGTCATACAGAACAGCCTACAACATTCAGAAGTTCCTCCTATCGTCCGTACCTCAAAATGAGGCAGAGGAGCCACCTTCAACACATGATTCTGTACCTTTGACAGGTTCTTCACCAATTCACATTGATCTTGATATCGAAGATGATGAAGAGATTGCAGCAGTACCTCCTGAGGAAGTTAGTAAAGATACTACTGTGTCTTGGCTTGAGAACTCCTTAGGAAGGGTTAGGAGAAGGCCTTCATATCAAGTGAGTGTTGATGATCTCGATAACATCTATCGAACCTCCTAGAAGAAGGCAAAGAAGCAAGTTCACTTTGATAGGAATCCGATAACGAGATTGTCGTGGAGACGCGTGCCTCCTAGAAGATAAGAATAGGGATGAGGTAAATATGGATGATTTCGTCATGGTCAAGGCTAATCTCGGTAGAAATACCAGACATGCAGATTTGAGTCTCTTCAAAGTTGTATCCGAAAACCTTCATGAAAGAGTGCTTAAAGATGGAGAAGACAAGGCAGCCCTCAAGGCTGAAAATCAGCAGCTTAGACTTTTCATTTCTAACCTTGCTTGTGGTTCTTCACAAACAACTCAGTTGCTGCCCCAGGTCTTGGAGACACCAGCTGATCACCATCAGTTAAGACAGCTGGTCATATGTGGGAAAGAGACTCAGGAGTGGATCGAGAGCTTCATTGTCAGAGGAAAGGAGATCTTGGCTCGGATGTTCCAGTTGAGAGAAAACGCTCATGAACTTCGTCAAGGCATCCAAGGATTTGAACAAACATTGGCTGAAGTAAAACCTAGGCATGAGATTATCATTGCTGATTTAGACACAGCCTACGGTTCAGCAGTTTCAAAGGAGCATAAAAGACAAATCCTTGCTTGGAGAGAGCGTCATGTTTTCAAAGTTAAAACTTATGAGAGGATATCTGAAGAATTCATCACCTACAGACAAAGGGTGGTTGAAGCTCTTCTTTTCATCAGCGAATTCGTCATAGAGATCCCCTCTCAGTACAGTCTTGAAGACGGTTCCTATGTCGGGCTTGAGGAGGTGCAAAATCAGTTTCAGAATCGTTGTTCATAGTTGCAGTCCAGTTGGCGGAAGGATAGGCCATATTTCAGTGATGTCAGCAAAGTTCGATAAAGCGGCCAATGAGGTCGAAGATTTCCTGAGATCTATTGCAGATGCTGAAGATATTCTTGAAAAGCGGTGTTTTATCGCTGATGGCATAGATGCAATCAACCGGACACAATCTCTAACTTCCTAGCGGATGTGATCGAGCTTTAAAGCAACTTCTAGAAGCTTTCTTTCCGCTTTTCTTTCTATTCTTGGAATAATCCTTATCCATTCTTTGAGGATAGAAAGAAGATAAGATGTAATAGTTGGCTTCCCGCTTTTTCTCAGCTTTAGGTTTTATCTTTCTAGATTTAGTAATAAAGCTTGCTTGTCGAGCAAGCCCTAGGATTGTGAAAGCAAGGGATTTTAGGTTTCCTACTCCTCTTTGTCTATAAATAAGAGCCTTTGCTCATTTAGTTTTTCAACCCGTGCTAGTGAGAACAAAAGCTGAGCCTATTGTGCCTTCTATTTGTTGCTCAAGTATTGTTCATTTGTGTTGTGATAAGCAAATTGTTGAGCCTCTTTAGCCAACAAGGAGTTAGTAAGATTGCTGTTTTCTATTGTGTTAAGAATAAGTTTGCAAGCCTCCTTAGCTGCAATTTCTTGTTCAAGGCATGTTAGAAGTGAGCTTTGTTTTAGAGATTTGAGTAATAAAATCATGAGCCTCTTTGCCTTGGTCTAAAATCTCAGATTTCGTTATCAGTGTTCTACTTTTATGATCTTTATTTCAGCTTGCAGTGAAGTGTGTAGGTGTTCGTTGAAAGAGAGATTATTGAAGTATCTTTGTCAGAGAATCTACCTTGTTAATTTCTAACTTCTCTTGCTCTGCTATTACTTGAGAGGTTAGGAACGTCTTTAGTTTAAGTTAGTCGTAGTTGAACTTCTTATTTCAGAAAATCTCAGCTGCGGCGTTTGTGTTTAAAAAACCTTGTGCTCTAAGCTGATCAAAAAGATAGGCAACTTAGTTTTAGTTTACTTTTTTTCAAACACCATCAGCAAGAGGGAGCTTCCCCTCCTAATTTGAAGAGCAGTTTATCTGTGCATAGCTGTCCGTTTTCAAATCCGCATTCCAGAGGTGCGAATTTAAACGCCAACATTGATGTTACTTCTATGTAATAGATATGAACTAATCATGTCAAAGGTCAATGTCTCATTTTTTGTCAATAGGTTTAAAGACTCCACAAAAGTTTTAGAGGGCGGCACGCTATTGATGGTCAGAGCAATCATATCTTCTCATCCATTAATTTGTTGACCATAGTGAGTTGATGTAATGTTCTACCCTAGTTTTCAGATGCAAAATTTTTACACTTTTCCAAAGATTAATAGGTAAGTATTTTATCAAACAGTTTTCAAGCAATTCAATCTTTTATGCATAAAAGCTATCAGCTCAATAAACACTTAACAATAATCTCCACAAAGACTGATAACAGATACTCTTTAACATACAAAATACTATTATTTTAACTGGAAATAAAATACAATTATTTTTCCCTGACCTGTATTTTTCCAGCAGCATGAATAACTGTATGACATCTCTTGTTTTGAACTAAAGATTGTATGGCAGCTTTTTTGCACTATATGGCCCCACATTAAATTGTACGATGACTCTAGATAAGCAAAAGGAAATAATATATAGTTTAATTTCCACCTTTGATCTGCGGCGACTTACTTCCTCACTTGTGCAACTTTGTCCCTTTCGTACAAACATCTCTAACAAGTATGATGGCGACCCAACAAAATTTCAGTGTTTCTTAAAAAGGTACAATGATAGGAAGAAAAATGTCGACTTCTTCTGTTCTCCTTTGACCACGACTATGTAATGTTTAATGGTGATGAGTCGTTGTAGATGTAGTATGTGCTTGCATTTGAAAATAGAATGAGATATTGGTAATTAATTGCTCAATTCCCATAGAAGAATCTTGTCATTAGGGTACTTGGGTAGCATAAGAGGTCCTTCATTGAATCTTGCTACCTTGATATAGGTAGATGTTGGGAATTGAATTGACCAATCATCATATTCTGTATTCATGAATCACCTTCATTGTATCCTATGAAAGCTGCTCTTCATATGGCCTGTCAATGCTCATAATCAAGTTCTTAACAAATGCATTGTTTATTCTCCTATAATAAGAGAGTTACCATATTGTAGCTAGGGTAAGTAATCTAAATGAGGGTAGTGGGCTCATATTCCACCTCTTTGTTTATATTTGGAATCTCCTCACATGTGGTAAGCTATCAGAAGAAATTGCTGCTGTATACTTCACTAAGCTATATCAATTGATGTGCAAGGAGTTTTAGTGATTAGTATTGGTAGTTACTACTATTGTTGCATAATTTATTATTACCATAGTATTGCATAGAAAGGAAATAAAATAAATTACAAGGTTTTTAAAAATATTGATAAGGGATATATTACATTCTAAAAAAGAGTAGGATCTCAATAAAAAAAAAGACATGCTTCAACTTGGGTATTTGAGTGTGAGGGCCTCAATATTAGTGCAACAATTAATAATTTTTTTTTAATGTTATGGTATGAATGTGGCATGAGTGGCTTAAGAGGTGTGTTGCATGTGAAAAGCATTCTTTTTATGTTTCGTTTTCCATACCCTGGCATAAGAATTTCATTTTTTAAATGAGATTGTCCTATTTTCTTCAAATATAATGTGTTGTGCATAGAAATCTAGTTGCAAAGCTATCTTGCAGTAGTAGCATCTAAACATTTAGAAGGCCATTTTCAACATGTTTTGGACAAATGTAGGGGAGAGGTGAAAGAATAGCCATAGGAAAGTCTTATAGAGAAATAAAGTTTTCTCTTCGGAGTCTAAAATTTAGGGCTTTAATTTTTTAAAAGGTTTAGTATATTTTAAAAAAGAGTTGCAAAGTTCAAGGCAAGGGTCGAAAGTTATGTTCCATGGAGTTTCTTGACGAGGGGACAGCGGGACGAGTTTTAGGGACAAAAGATAACTTGGCAACCTCTCCCAAATGATGGCATCTAAGATCCAACAAGGCTTGATGATGAACAAAGCCTCGAAACTTTGAAATATGCAATAAGACCTTTCAAATCTTGAATCTTCAAATTTAAAAATGATCCAAGCAGCACACATGCAATTGCTAGATGGAATTGCCAATATTGGAAATGATGGTTTTGGTCTCCAAATCCAATAGTGAGGATCTAAATGTGTTTTTGTCCTCAGAAGCCAACTTGAACATAAGGCTCAAATTTTGAAAATTGGATAGCAAAATGTTTTAAAAATCTTGATGCAAATGAAGCTAGGCACCCTTCTTTTATAGCGCTCCAATTGGGACCTTGGGATCAATTTCCTTAATTAGTAATAAATACATCTTTATTTTATTTAATTTTAATTATTTAAAAATATATATATATTTTTTGATAGGTAAGAGGTGAGTTTCTTATTCTAACAGGAATTTAGCCTGACCTGTACCAGGTGAGATCATAGAAGAGGGATCTCATCCCCACAGATACCATATACATCGACTTTATTCATCCATGATCAACTTGACCAGATAATTAACTACCTTCTTATTCAAACATAAAAGACTACAATTGCTAGATTGCCAATTCTATCCTACTATGCAGACGATTGTTGAGAGCTGCCATAAGATTTAATTTGAGAGCGCAAATTGTTACTAATCTCCTTTAACTTGAGGATAACCTTTTCCTTTTTTTGAGCACTAAACAATTCAACATCTGTCCCCAATTTTTGCTCCTCAGTGTTGGAGAGGGGTAGAGGTTGCATTCCTTTGCATACATCCTTATTTTGACTATTGCACCGCTTCTTTCTCCTTATTATTTGTCAGTCACTTTTTTCAACCCCATCAGTAAAATCCAAATGAGTGAAAGTTGGAGCCTGAGAGAGGGAGCACTCAACAGTTGCGGTATGAGTGCTCACAACCGCAACACTAGAATTTGGTGAGATCTCACCCAACCTTCCTTCCTCCTTTGAGCTTCGATCAGACATTGAGGGTCCACTGTTCTTGGGTGAGCTCGAGACAAAGTAATGCTCAGGAGAGGCATCTTTCCACCATGACGCCTCCCAATTAGCTTGGGACTTCCCAATTGAACATTCAGCTGTGACATGTCCAACTTTGTAGCACCTTCTGCATCTGAAATTTAAACCTTTGTAATCCAAAGTTTGCAACTAGCTTTTGCCATTTGCATCCAAGTTGATTTCTACTGTGTTGTACCCCAAAATCAAAATTTTTTCTACACTTAGGCATTTTGAAGAAATGAGTAAAAGTCTTGTCAAATTTGTCAAAAAGGTCAAAATTGGGGTTTACATGTCTTGCATGAGGGGTAAAAATGTGAAATTCCCAAATCTGACAATCTGGGTCTGCTTAGAGTGACCTAATCTACAAAACCTAGATCTCAGATTTTCATCCCTACTTTTTAGGAAAACTGCTATTTTTAGAAATTTTCTAAAAATAGTAAACTTTTTTGGGTTTCTTTCAAAACGGATACTGGCAAAATTTTCTAAAAATAGAAAGTTTGTCCGCCAAGGTCCAAACTGATTTTCATTGGCTCAAAATACTTCCATATCAAGCCGGTGCAGTCAAAATCTCAAAAAGGTCAGTTTTGCCCTAGTGGGTCTATTCTACTTTTTTAGAAGCATATCAGGAGCTCCGAAGTCATCAATGGAGGTCAGTTGGCTGCCAGGCGTTAGATTCAATGATCAAGCATCGAACAAAATATCAAATGATGAACATACATGTTGAATGAAGAAGGAAGGTGAAATCTGCTTAAAATTGACTAACATTGCTTGTCATGGGCGCCCTAGAGGAAGATAGGCGCCCATCTTTTTAGGGCAATAAACAATGAAATTAGGGTTTGAGCTCTCAATCAAAGTTGCTCAGTTTCCTTCCAGCTCCGCAGCGAATCCGACAGTGCAGTTAACGAATCATCCAGTCACCCGGAATTCGAGGTCAAACAGGGAAGTTTCCAATAGAAGACGGAATGAAAATCATGAAAATGTTTGAAAAGTTTCTAAGTCTGGGAACTTTCAGTGCCCTTGGAGAGAAAGGGCGCCTAGCTTTTTGAGGGGCCTAACTTAGTTGTAAGGATTTGCAAATATGCTCAATCTCTCCAGAATTCAGACAGCTTCGCAATGGGTGTCTTCTTCAGAGCATCCGACTTGTTGTTCTCCGGCAAATCTAGATCGAGGTGAAGGTATAGGATGAAGGTTTGAATTTGAAGGTAAAACCTAATGAAAATATTCTAAGTTTGGAGCAAATGGGCGCCCCTATAAGAGAAAGGCACTGATGATTTCAAAGGCTCAAATGGATGAATTTGTCAGTAAAGCTTCCAGCATGACTCCCTCAGAATTGATCAAGCTTTCCAACGAGATCACCAACACGTCAATCTGAGTTGGCAGTCGTTAGATGCAGCAAGCGGAACAAAGGGTCTGAAAAGAGCTAAAAATAAAAAAAAATCAAAAGCAAAGGAGAAAATACAAAAAAATGGCTAACTCTGGTGAAGTTGGGCGCCCTTGGAGAGAAAGGGCGCCCAAGGTTTTGAAGAAATGTTGAAAAAGTTTCTAAGTCTGGTGAAGATGGGCGCCCTTGGAGAGAAAGGGCGCCCAAGGTTTTGAAGCAGGAAATGTTAGAATTTGCAGATGCAGTCTCCAGGATCATCTCGTCAGATTCAATCGAGCTACCCAACGAAGTTGACGGTCAATCAATCGGATTAGTGTAGCTCTCAGAATCAAGATTTCATTAGAAGATCAAAGGGAAATGAAGAAATTGAAAATCATGTAAAAATGGCTTAACACTGTGAAAGTTCAGAGTCCCTGGAGGAAATAGGCTCCCATGAATTTGAAGGTCAAAATGAAGTTTTTAGCCAGAAGTGCCTCTAGGGTGATCTGCTCAGAATCAGTCGGGCTACGCGATGAATCATCCAGCTCGCTCGTTGGATCAATCTGGAAGCTAGAGATCGAAGGTCAAGTAGGGTGTCAAAACTGTGAAAAGTTGAAAAACTTCAAAAAATGGTTAAGTGTGGAGAAGGTTGGCGCCCCTAGCCAAGATGGGCGCCCAACTTGCCATGCCTTAGTCAAAATTTTCACATTTTCAAAATTGCAAATTGAAAGATGAATGTCTAAATTCATTGAACAAGCTGAGTTTAGGGTTTGAAGATTAAAGCAAAATAAAGCAAATCTATTTCAAACCCTAAATCTATTTAAGACATCTCTTCCTTTCAATTCTCATCATTATTGTAGGTGGCGTCCAAAGGATAAAAGTGGAGCAACAACTTTGAGGTTTTATTTCAAGATTCAAGAGCTCAAGGTTGCTGATTTTCATGACTAATTTTCAGAGCAGCAACATAAGACCTTGCTTTTTCATGCTTTTTTTCGTCTAGAAGATCAAATTTTTGAAGGAGAAGGTCAAGATTTTCAATTTTCAGCCATTTGGGTCTCTTCATCTCAGTCTTTTGAAGAATTTTCAAGAAATTTTCTCAAATTGCAGCAGCTGCTTTTTCCTTGCATGTCAGTGAAATCTTCAGAGTTTGCAAATTTTGATCATCTGGGTCCTCTTGAAACAGTCTTCTGAAGAAAACCCAGATCTCAACTTTTTTCAAGAAAATTTCAGATTCTAGGGTTTGTTGCTTTTTCGATCAACCTTCAATATTTTTCACATCTGATCAACTGGGTTCGTTCCAAATGTGCTTCTGAACAAAACCCAGGGGCCAACTTTTTTCGAGAAAATTTGAAGAAATTGGGGTTTGTTGTTTTTTCAGTCTAAATTCAAAATTTTCAAAAACGGGCAATCTGGGTTGTCTTGTAACGGAATTCTGAACAAAACCCATGACTCAGAAAAAATCTTGAAAAATTCATCCGTTTGAAGAAGAAAACCAGCAAGCTAAAATTAGAAAGTGTGCAAAACTTGTCAGAATATAGTCAAGTTTACAGACAATCTTCAAGGTTTTCAGTATGGAATACACTACCATCAAATTCAAAGCCAAACAAGTGTTGTATCATGATTATTTGAACGGATGAGGTTGAGAAGTACTTTTTCAATACCACCATGGACAAAAAACTTCATCTTCTCAGCTAAAGAGTGTGAAAAGGTGTGATATGAGCGAAAGGACAGGTATCGGAAAAGAGTTGTGCAATACTCTTCCGTTGGAAGTCAAGAGAGGTGTCAGAAGCATTAAAATTGCAAAAGATATGTTGAAGCAAGATGGTAAAATTGTAAAAGGTCATCACTCCAGTTGTAGAGCCGCTAAAATTAGCAAGATTTGATAAAGAAGCTGAAGCTATCAAAGATTTTCTAAGATCAATTGCACAAGGTGAAGAAATCTCGGAAAAGCGGAACTTTGCTATTGATAGTACCGATGCACCTAATAGAGATATTGTTTCTTGCTTTTTAGCGGATGTGATCGAGATTTAAAGCAACTTTCTTCTAGAAGCTTTCTTTCCGCTTTCTTTCTATTCTTGGAGCAATTCTTATCCATTCTTCGAAGAAGAGAAAGAAGATAAATGTAATAGTTGGCGTTTCCCGCTTTTCTTGCTTTCTTAGGTTAGATTGATGTTATCTTCTATCTAGATTTAGAAATAAAGCTTGCTTGTTGAGCAAGCCCTAGATTGTAAAAGCAAGGAGATTTTAGGGTTCCCTACTCCTCTGCTTGCCTATAAATAAGAGCCTTTGCTCATTAGTTTTCTTTAACCATGCTAGTGATAACAAAACGCTGAGCCTAAGTGCCTTCTATTGTTATTCAATGTTGTTCAATTGTGTTTATGATAGTGAATTGTTGAGTCTCTTTTAGCCAACAAGTAGTTGTTGTAATCGCTGTCCCTTTTGTGTAAGAACAAGTTTGCAAGCCTCTTTAGCTGCAAGTTCTTGTTCCATGCATGTGTTTAGTGTAATCTTCGTTCCAGGAGTTTGAGAAATAAAATCATGAGCCTCCTTTGCCTTGGTATAACATCTCAGATTTCCGTTTATTGTGTTATGCTTTTGTGATCTTAATTTCAGCCTACATTGAAGTGTGTAGATGTATGTTGAGAAAGAGTTCTCTTAAGCCTTGTCAGAGAATCAACCTTGTTCATTTCTAAATTCTCTTGCTCTGCGTATTACTTGAGAAGTTAGAAACGTCTTTAGCTTAAGTTAGTCGTAGTTGAAGTTCTTAATCAGAAAATCTCAGCTGCAGCGTTTGTGTTTTATAAACCTTGTGCTCTAGCTGAAACAAAAAGATAGGCGAATTAGTTTTAATTTACTTTCTTTCATACCATCAGCAAGAGGGAGCTTCCCCTCCTAATTTGAAGAGCAGTTTATCTGTGCATAGCTGTCCGTTTCAAATCCGCATTCCAGAGGTGCGACTTTAAACGCCAATATACCGGGAGGGCTTTGGAGGTGTCCAACTCTACCAATATCTGAGCAAAGGTTGTGTGAATGAATTTTTTTGAGTTTGCATCTGTACAAATGAACTTACCCAGAGAATTACCAATGGCTGCAAAACACAATTCAAACCAATAGTGCAAGGGGAGATTTGGGAGGCAAACCTAGATCGACACAACTGAAAAGGATTTGGTGGCAGGATCAAAGTTTGGATGCCATGATTTTAAGAGCAATGTGCTATCACCCCACATCCATGTGTGGTTGAGAATGACGTTTCTGTCTTGCTTGCTATCAAAGACCACTGTGAAAAAACCTTTGGCACTCAGGTAGATTTCCAGATCTTTTTCCATTAGAGGGCCCCATGAATTTGAGATCCATTCATGCAATGCAGGAAGACTAGGCCAAAATTGATTGAACCTTCCAATCAACCCATTCTCAGAGAAAAATTCTTCATTTTCGCGCAACTCTTTTGATAAATTGGCATCAAAATTCACCTTCAAAGGTTTATCTGAGCATTGAACCAGCCTTCTAATAGAGGTTCCTGAGTATGACGGCTTTGGTGAAGCCCCACCCGACTCGAACCCATATCTGCGCTCAACTAAGGGTGCGCTTGATAGAGAAGCATTTGTACACTTAACAGTATCCGCAAAGGTGGAAAATGTGGCGGATCTGGCTCCCGAGGACGGAAGCTTGGAAGGCTGAAGATGATTACTAGTCGCACGGGAAACTTCCCAATTTGCAGTACGAACGCCCACAACAACATCACCCGCGACTGAGGCGGATCTCGGCGGGCCATTTTGAACCCCATACAAACCTAAAGCCAAGGTCGCACACCTAACATCAACTCCATTTGGCAGAGAGGGGGAATCAATGAATGCCTGCAATGAAACTTCCAAACCCGCAAGCTGAGAAACAGACCGCGCGGCAGAGAGCGCAGACAAACCGTCCGCAGAGCCCCATAGACAAGAAGCAAAGGCGCTTGACAAAGAAGACATCCCAGCTGGAGAAACCCCAAAGCGATTATCCGAAGCCGCGCCATGGGAGGAAGCCCTAGTTGCAGAGGATTTCGGTAGCATCGACATTTTCGGCAGCGAGCTACAAAATATTATTTAAAAATAATTTTTATTTATTAGTATTGAAAACAATTTTTAAGTTGTCCCTTATTAAAAATTACCTAGCCCAACTTAAAACAATATTAAAAATTGTTTCCCTTGCTTTGTCCTTTAGCCTACGGGAAGTGAGGATAGGCTAGAGGTCTTCTCCTTGGTACTATTTTGAAAAGGTGACATGGCATAAATCCCAAAAATACCATTTTGTAAATGTATAAATAAGTGCGTTGTGCACAATATTTTCTTAATGATAGTGATGCTATGTATTTATTGTTGAAATTATTGTTCAAGTGTTCAATTTGAGTTAATGGGCTTGTGATCTTTGTATTTAGATTCTATTGATTGAACAAAAAGTGAAGAATATTGTTAGGTTTTGTATTCGTGTTATCGTTCATCTATTTTGTCACTTTGTATGGGGTTTTAGTTATTCAATTTCGAAAGCCTTTTGTTATTTGTGTGTTAGAGTAATTTATTCCTTAAGCTTTTGTGTACATGGACTTGTTGGTTTATGCTTTTGTCCAGCAAGATACATGATTTTTGTGCTTAGATTAGTTGTTAATTCCTGTAATTTATAGTCATAAAGTATGAAATTTTGCTTCTGAAAGAAGAGCTGATTTCATTTTTTGGTTCATACTTGAGACAAAAAGATAGGGCAGGTTTAGTTTGAATTATTTCACTTTGCAAAAAAACCTCAAAGAATCATTGTGCATAATGTAAATACTTGTAGAGTTAGTTTTAGTTACTTGGGAGCTTCCTCTTCCAATTTGAAGAGAGGCTTTATCTCACATACTTTTCCATTTTGTGTTGTCTTGCAAATGACAAATTAAAATGCTACCATACTCTCGATATTCTTTCAATTGAGGTGAGGGGGCAAGCCCACTCCCATGGATGAGACAAGTGTTGGAAAATATAACGTTAGTATTATTGAAGAGCTTCATATAAAGATTTGTGGTTTGCAGGATTGTAGGGATTGTTTTGGTTGAGAGAGATGAATATATTGGAGGCTTGAGGACAATAGGAGGTTGGAGGACAACCTCTAATCTTGAGCTTGCTACTAGCTCAAAGATTGGTTTATTGCTTTAGTGGTAGACACAATGTGAAAAAGATTAGATAGTTGAAGATGGTGATCATTAGTGAGTGGCAATGATGAAGAAGACCGTATTGTAGTTGTTGATAGAATGTTCAATGAGGTTAGCTCCGATTGAGAAAGCGTAGTGAGAAGCTAGCACCACTACTATTGTTTTCCAGCTATTTAGTGAGGCTGAGTCCAACCAGAGTAGCAATTTAGTTGAGGTCCAACCCACCTTGGGATGTAGTGTGGTTATCCCACTGCTAAAGTGATTGTTGTCTATTGAGGTCGAATCCTATAGAGGAAACAAAGTGAAACCCAGTCTCACTGATATTTGTAGGCAAATATTTGAGTGTTTTTATATTTGCATATTGTGTTGAATGTTAGAGTGTGTCCCCATGTGTGAGAAGTCTAATGAGGCCTTTACCACTGTATATTTTAAGTATGCCAAATTGATGGCATGTGTAATTTATGAAGTTTTTCCTCTCCCAATATGAGAACTATATGTAATAAGTGGGGAGGGGTATGTTGGGAATTTTTTTGACATAGTATATGTTATGGGTTAATCTGTTATGATATAGGTTTAGATATTTATTTAAACCTTTCGACTAAATAAATAGTATTTAATTAGCACATGTTGAATGGTTGTTTAAAGTCTTCAAGCCACTCACGTACATAAAGTATTGTTAAGGAATTTCAGGGATATGAGGCTTAAACATAGGATGTGAGTCCCTAAATAACAAGAGCAGAACCACCCAACAACATTGTATAAATATCTCCTGTTTTATCAATAATAAACATCTTGATACTGGCATTTGATTTGCAAAATCTCAATAGTTCCCAAAGCCTATATTTGCTTAGATGAAATCACAGTAGGTCCCTAACATCGAAATTGTAAACCATTCAACACTATTTGTGTGTGGCTTTTTATTTCTATTGAGAATTTTGAAGTTGCTCATGTGGTGAATCTGTTTTTATCCTTTCTACAGACTTCCCAGCTTGACTGACTTTGTCATTTTAATCTTTGGTTTGGTTTTAAAATGTTTTAACTGGATGAAGTAATTTTATGTCAATGGACATACATTATGCATGCTAGAGCTAATCAATTTAGAGAGTTTCTCTGCAGGTTATTTCAAGATTCTGTAAATGATTGCAAAGAGATGGGAAGGCGGTTGAGATTAAATTTTTATCATGCTGTTGATGAAATTTCAAAAATATTGCTTGTGGGGGACTCAAAGTTGAATACAGTAGATGCCTATGATCGGCTCTTGCATATTCTAAAGCAGTTGGGAAGCTTTCCAAAGTTAGACTATCATACTTCACAACGCTTGAAAACTTTTATTGGGTTCATCTCATCAGGAATCTCCTCCAATGAGGAAGATGTGTATGTTTTCTTCTGAATACTATGTTGATTGTTTATCCTCATATTTGTTTGGTTTTGTTCATTTCTTCTGAAATTGGGTGGATTAAGTCTAATATGATGAAATTTGTGTGTTAAAGCAGTGTCAAATTAGCCTTGAACTGCATGAGTCTTTTAATTCAAAATACAGGTTTTGTGTCATCTATTTCTAGTAAGTATCCCTGCTAAAAAATTCTGTTGCATAATTCTTTTTGTTTAGAAAGAAGAAATATCTTAAAGCATTTGATAGTATATTACATTGAACTGCAAGTGTAGACAGTAAAAATCTGGTAAATTTAGGACTGTTATCAATTTCATCCAAGTATGATTTAAATTCTTGGTAAATAATGGTATCTTCTTATTTTTTCTTTGGGGTTGGGAGAGGGTTAAAAATATGAAGGTCTATCCAGTTTGTACTTTCTTCTTAAGTGTTAATTATATTTTTGGAAATTAAGAAGGAAGAGCATATTTTATTATAAATCCTAGCCTCATGAGTTAAATAACTTTTCTAGTTCCATATTGTAATGACTGCTTTAGTGGTCATATAGTTTTTACTCGACTTTTTAGCATTCACAATTGCAGAAAATAAGAACGTATTCCCTTTCAAATATGAATATTTAGGAATTAACCAATATCAACTCATAAATTATAGACTATTGACAACCACTTTAGTGCTTCATCGTATTATTAACATTATTTAGTAATTATTGTTAATGCTCAATCGTAGTGTTTGTAACGCCTTGTTACTGATGACTCTGTCATTCATAACTGTCGTCATTTTTGTTTTCTTGTTTTGGTTCTATAACGTCCCTAACTGGGGATTCTGTAACGTCTTTGACCATTGTCGCCCCAACATCTTTGTAACGTCTTTGACTGGGACGTTACTTGTTTTGGCTTCTTTTTATTCGCCTTTTGTTTTGTAATTTGTATCGCTTCAATAAAATCTTGTTTTGTTTTAGCTCTGCAAATTTTAACAACATGGTATTAGAGCACGAGTGGATTCCTAGTTTACATGTCGGACTTTGTTTTTGAAGGAACAAAGTTTTTCGTCCCGTCTTCCTGTGTGTTTTCTTTGTGTGTGGAGTTTTGAGCGTTTCTGCTCTATTTTCTTGAGTGCACGTTGTGAGGAATATTGGCCGAGCTTGTCTCTTCTGGGTGCTTGTTTTTTGTTCCGGTTGTGGCGTTGGTTGTGTTTGCATCTTCTGGTGCCGCTGACATTTGTCCTCGTCTTGTGTTGCATTGGGTTTGTGATCTCCTATCGGAAATCGTGGTTATTGGGTCATCGGACGGGTCTTTGATTCTGATCGTGGTTTTCTCTTATCGCTTTTGTGGGTATTTTGGCGCTCGTTTACGTGATTTCTCTTTGTGTCGTCATTTCTCTTTGCATGACTTCTCTTCTTGTGAAGTCTTTGGGTGAAGTCTTCTTGCATCTGATTTCTTTTAGGCGGATCCTGTTTTTTAGCGACGGTTGCATCTCTTCATCCCCTGCTTGCGCTGATTGCTCGTGATTTGTTGAAGAGTCTTCTCTTCCTTGGGCACACATATGTGGTGTGGTTGTTCCAGTGTCAAGCGTCATTCAACATTTCTGGGGTTCTCAACCTTCTTCTCTATAGCTTGTGGTTTTGATTTTTTTTGTGCCAGGATTTCTGAGGTGATGGCAACTTGAAATAATTTGTGGAGCCAGTTTTTGACAAATTTTTTGAGAAAATTAAAAAATTTGAAAAGAGTTTTCAAAATTTTTTTTCTTAAAAAATTTACAAGTGTTTTGAATTTTTGCTGTCTTTCAAAAGTTTTTTTGAGGATTTTTTCCCTGAAAAAATCTTACTTTCAAAGTTTTTGAGAATTTTTCTAAAAATGTCTTATAGTTTCCGAGCCTTTTTTTAGACTGATTTTTGAAAAATCAGGTGTTGTGCCAGCTGATCACAGAGTTACCTCGTTTTTGTGCTTTGGAAAACAGGAGGGATGGCAACTTTGTCCAATGTTATATTGGAAAGTGTTGGAAATGACTGATTTTTGAAAAATCAGGGGTTGTGCCAGCTGATCACAGAGTTACCTCGTTTTTGTGCTTTGGAAAACAGGAGGGATGGCAACTTTGTCCAATGTTATATTGGAAAGTGTTGGAAATGTTGTCATTGATGTCAAAGGTGGACAAGGTCGTCATGCCAAATGTGGAAATTGATGGAAAATATTGTCATTGTCAAATGCGAAGAAAAATGCATCCATTACATCTTACCGTTGAAGAGATTGAGGAATTGATGACCAAATTGGAGATATGGGTATGATTGAATTATCGATTTAAACATAATGTTGAAGCATATGAAAAATAAAATAAAGACTATAATGATTATCCTGATCTTTATCTTATGCTGGCCAATCTCATGTATGAAAGAAGAAAACAGCAAGCATAGTATATTAATCATCCAAGACCATATATAGTGCAGTGATGATATACACAGAAAGTTGACTTCATATTAACATACCTTGCTGGCCAACCTGTCGTACAAAAAGAAGCCAATTTGATACTGATCACTATTAAATTAAAATGAATAAAAGAGCCGACTCCATTCATAAGAGAAGCGCTTCACACAAAGGGGCAAAAATATTATGAAAAGGTACCACAAAAGGACAAAATGAAAAGGTACCACAAAAAGACAAAAATATCATGAAAAGGTATGGACTCCTTATGAAGTGGTGATAAGACAAAAGTCACAAAAGGACGATTTATGAGAAAAGGCAAAACTTTTGTCAAGGCAACAATTATTAAACACATGAATGCCAAAAAGGTGCGATTACTAAAGAGACACGATTCAGATTTAAAAAAAAATACAATTTCTGAAGTAGTGCGATTGACCTTTGAAAAAAGCACGATGTTTTTTAGTCTCGTTCATAAAAAGTGATCATTAAGACAACTTCAGATTTGTTTAAATCTGAAGAGGTACGATTTGAAAAGGTGCAATTTATGTTTTGAAAAGATGCAGATCTGAAGTGGTGCAAAACAGATTATCAAAAGATACAATCTTTTACAAAAGTTTGCAAATCAGCGTATATATATGAGGCTCATTTCAGATTTGCAAGTGGGTGTGTAAAACGTATATCATCTGAAGAATGTAGAGTGTTGGTGTGTGTGGAGTGTGGTGTGAAAGACATAGAAGAATATCATAGACACCAAACAAATGAAAAGCAAAGTTTAAGAAGATTATTTGCAGATTTGTTAGTGAAAAGATATGATTGTTTAAATGGTTGTATCCATTTCAAGGGGTTGCATCCATTCATAGAATTGCTAAAGACATAAAGGCAAGTGGAGAAGTTGTGTGTGAGGGTGAGAATGAGAATGTAAAATAAAAGAGCAGAGTTAAAGGACTTGTGTGAATCTTAAAGAAGCATCATATATCACAAAGAAGAATGAGAGTGTGAATGATTGTGAGTATGCAGATTCTATAAGAACATGAGAACATAGGATTACGGTTTTGATGTGCAGAGTCCTTTTGTGAAGATATATTTCAGATTTGTGAAAAAGATCATCATCTATTGCAGAGGTAAGACAAGAAGATAGATTGGATAGATTGTATGTGTTGAGAAAATTTGTATGAAAAGAATATAATAGGCAAATTTGTATGAAGAAAATATAAGAGGCAAATTTGTATGAAGAGAATTGTTGTACTGAAACCAAATTTTTTGCTTCATCAAGGCATTTTGATTAAAAGAGTCTAAACCTTGCTAAAATGATGTCAAATACAGTTTTTGGGCAATATCAAGCATGGAGTTTTGTCAGTATTGTGTCAGTCAAAAGCAGTATCTGTTGATCAGAACTTGAATTGGGGACTCAGAACGAGGCATTTCACGATGGAGGAGCATTTCACGACGATAACTATACCTTTGCATGGTCATTTCAATGACCAAGACAAAGATTTCAGTGATCAATTTATGAGGATTTCTCAGGCAAGAGCAAAACTGCGACCTTGTAGCTTAGGGACGCCCTTCTCTTTGAGGGAGGGCCTAGATTTTGTGGCATGTGCTCATAAACACAGTCAATCTCTTCAGAATCAGCCCAGTTATCCGAATTGCTATCCTGCGAGGTTATCCGAGGTTTACAGCTCCGGTAACTGACGTCAGAAGCGAAGGTTTAGAAGATTGAAGATTGCAAAAGCTTGTCAGTTTTCAACTTTTGCGCCCCTGTAGGCCAGGGGCGCCCTTCTTAAAGAGGGTCTAGATTCTGGCATTCTTGCCTGTTGATGCATTTAATCTCTTCACGACTAGTCTGGCTATCCGACGAGCTATCAAATGCAGACATCTGAGACCCAGAGCTCTGACAGTCAAGGTCAGAAGATGAGGTTATAAGGAGACTTCACATCACAAAAATTTCTCAAATGGTAAAATTGCGCCCCTGTAGCTCAAGGGCGCCCTCCAAAATGACCCCTGAGATGGATGAGTTTGCAGATGAGGTCTTCCTGAGATCTGTGCTACTCTAGTTCGGCTTCGCAACGCACCAATCAACCAGTCAATCCAATATTCTGAGAGATCGTGGCACAGATTCTACCAGGCACATAAATTAGAGGGTGGAGAAACATTAAATATATACTATCACCTCTATAGGCCAAGGGCGCCCAACCTTTAGGCCTGTCAGATGGGGTTATTTGCTTTCATAGTCTTCACAAGACTTGAGCGTAATTACTCCAGCAATCCAACGAGCCCAGCCATTAGCCTCTAGGATTTGGCAAACATTCGTATGTGCGAGGTCTTCGCAGAATACTGAAAAACGAAGACAACTTGAAAAATGGCCAAGTCTGATCGTATATTCCATCTTGGGAAAGGCGCCCTTCTCTTTGAGGTCTTAGAAGCAGTTTTCTTGCTTCATCACCTCCAGAGACATCTCTCATAGATCCTTCTAGCTACGCGTTGAAACAGACGGTGCTCGAATCAGGTCACCCCAGTTCTCGATATCAGAGGTTAAAGTAGGGCATCTGATTGAGAGTTGTACTTTTATCAAAATGGTGTTTGAGCCTTTTCAGGCCAGGGGTGCCCTTGCTTTTGTGGTCCTTAATACAACTTTCAGGTGCCTTGCGTATATTTGTTGGATGCGGAATACTTCTAGTCACACGGTGAGCCTATCATCCAGTCAGCGGGGTTCATCGTTCATCGTCTGCAGCCGTTTGAAGCGTCAGATGGCAGTATGGAGAAATGTCTAAGTCTGATGTCGTAAAATCAATTTAATCAAAGGCGCCTAATTTTTTGAGGTGTTAAACATTGGTTTTAGCAGTGATGAGTCCCAACAAACATTTCTTCCTTGCTTTGCAGGCTTCGCAATGAATATCCCTGTTCAGTCTTAGCATCATCTGGTCACCTGGAAATCAGTGTTGAATATGGTCAGTTGTAACTTTGTAGTCAGCTACTAAGTAGGAAGTTAGTAAAAAAACGTAATATCTTGAGCAAATGGACGCCTATGAGGACAAATGAGGACTTTTCGAAATCAGTGAAGTTCGCCTGATGAGTCCAAGAGCTCAACATGGTTTGTCAATTGATTAAAATAATATTAAATATTTATTTTGCATATTTGAGCATTAAATGGCGATTTTCTCAAATTGGCACATCTTTGTGCTGGATTTTCAAATTGCATGATGAATATTATTATTATTATTTTATTTCGGACTTCAAGTCAGTCTCAGTTCGAATTGGAGGGGTCCAATCAGAAGCATTCTATTTCAGTCGAGGGTTTTAAATCTTGCAATCAGCATTATGGTGCGAATTTACTCTATTTAATCATGGCGCCATTATTAAACATTCATCTAGCTCGAGTAAAATTCGTAATTCTTCAGAGCAGAGGCAAATTTTCCAGAGTTGGGCGAATTTATCATCAGCAATCAAATTCAGAAACATCAGATATTCCTTTTGCAGGTGCAAGTTCACAATTCATCAACAAATTTGAGAAACAAGTGGCGATTTTGACAAAGGAAGACAGAAAAAAAAGTTTTTTTCTCCTCTTAGATTTTCCAAATTTTCCCAGATTTCAATTCGCATGTTCTTGAAATTGGAAAATTTTGGCAAATTTGATCATTTGGATCGTTTCTATATAGCTTCCTCGAATTAAATTCATGTGCTTGAATTTTCAGAAATTTTTAACTCCAGAGCATCAGTTCTCAAGTGCTTAGAATATTTTTCTGGACAAAACCCGTATCTTAGATTTTTCGCCAAAAATAATTCTTTGATAGGCTATTTTTAGCTTTCCAGAAGTCTTGTTAGAATGAAATATACTGAGCCAAATTTTTTTTATTTTTGAATGTGATTACAAACAACATGCACCCGTTAGGGTTAGCAAATAATTAAACAATGTAGAATTCAACTCTAACCAAGGATGTACACCAGGATCCCGAGATGGGCAAGGTGTTAGCATGTGGTCAGAGGATCTCGATGCAATGCACAAACTGAAATAACCCTAACCAAGGATGCGCCAGATGACGATGTGCATATGGTCAGAGGATCCCTATCAATTACAATGCAGAAAGTAACTCAACACCAAGTATGTGCTACCCAATCCAGAATGGAAATGAGGCGACCATATGGTGGAGATATTGAAAACTACAATGCAACTCAAAGTAAACAGGCGGCAAGCCAGCCTCTTCCACTTATTCAGTGGGCATTACAAAATAGGAAGAACAAGATTAAGAGAAATGCTGACAGTACTACTGTTCAGCTTACAATGAAATGTAGAATGCCTGCAAGATCATGGATTAGAACTCTTTAAATTGTTGCAACATTAAATGTGTCTTCCATAATAACTATTATGACTTCCCAACACCAACCCAATTCAAATGACAGCCTAAATGCAAACTGATATGACTGATCAGCAACATGAATATCAGAACCAGCAATACAGAACCCTATCAAATTGCTCATAACTCACTCTTTTCTAACCCTATTGACCTGAAATCAAATGCAGAGCACCACTAGAAGGATGGCGACCAAGCTTGGACAGCAAAACCCCCACAAATATCCTTTAATATTTTCTGACACAAATCCCAAGGAGATCAGAATGGTACGGCTGCAAGGGAAGGGCGACTTTGCTCTAAAAAATAAAAGACTTCATTATAAATTCCCAAACTTCTCATAAAGGGGCGCCCTTAACTAGCAAATGCATGGGTAAACTACCCAGAACCAGAATAAAATCACACAAAGACTTATGAGACAAAACTCCAATCTGCAACACAAACCAGCAACTCCAGATTTTTGATTATTTTGCAAATATAAGGATTACAATGAAGAGACAACAGCTACAAAGCAAACTCACTACAAAATCCACTCAAAACAAGCAAACCTCTCCACTAGGTGCTATCTCTCAAGCACGAAGTCGAGCCAAAGCTAGGAGGCATTCATTCCTCGAAGTAGTCCAGCACCATTTCGGCAGCATAACATTGCTCAAGATATCCGATAATCAAATGAAGACCCAAGACCTCCTTTTATAAATTTGTGAAGACTCTCCAGAAACTTCTAGAAACCCTAACTTTTCAAATTTGAAATAACTCCATTTCCCTCCAAAGATGGCGTCCCTTTTTCTTCAAGGTAAATTTGACTTTAATTTAAAAATAATCTCCTCCACAAGATGGGCGTCCATTTTCAAGCATTGTTTTTAGAACCTTAGAAAATATTGAAATATCTCCATGAGGCGCCACCCCTCAAAGTCCCCCTTTTAAGAACAACTTAAAGTTGTTTCACTAGGCCAAGGGGTCACAATATTAAAATATAACTTTAAAATATAACATTTTTAAATCAACTGGACTTATCTCACCAAAAAATGCTTCCCAAGGTCAAGATTGATCAAACCAACTGGACAGACTGAAGATGAGAGCCAACCATGCCGAAGCCAACAGGACCACAACCAGAAATAGAATTTACTAAAAATAGTAAATTCATGAAGGTGCTCGGAATGCCAAGAAAAACACATCACCGCGAAGGTCACGAAAAACCCAGAAGGAATCCACAGTTCAATCACCAATTCACGAACAAAAGCATCCTCCAAACATGAAACCCTAATTTCACCCCCGAGTAGCCTACGGGTCTCCAGAATAGGCCAACGGTCAACAAAAAAGATCATGCTCAAGAGGGGGACATTACATAGAACATAGTCGAGTTCATAGTCAACGGGCGAGTTTTTCAAAATGCAGTACACTCAGCTCGAATACAGGACCAAATTAGTCCTTACTCACGACTTCATCGGGACAGTTGAGACTAATCTTCACAAGGTGCTGCCAGAGGCAGTCTTAGACCCTGTTAAGATCAGAGATTCGATTATTTAGAACATTCAGTAGTCCGGGTTACTTGAGGCCGCTTCCATACCTATCTCTGCTCATTGTGTTGAGTTCGTGATGTCTTGTATTAAGCATTACAACTCTGCTACTTGTGAGATAGTGTCAGTAGATGGATGAGTCATTTGTAGTCTCAAGCCTTTGGACGTTGAGAGACGTTTTGGTATCCCTCAACACCCGAACAGTCTGGTCATTTCTATAGAGCAGTGTGAGCATGCATTCAACGCTGATGTAGACAAGTGCCAAAACAAGATGGTAGAACGATGGTTGAAGCAAGCGAAGAACAAATTGCCAAACAATGTGGGTCGTGGTGAGTACAAGGATGAGTACGCGATTCTAATTACGCTCTTGAATCGTGTCTCAGATCATTCACATGCAAATGTTTTCCAGCCCTGGATGTATTACATCATTGGTCGCATCATATCTGGGCAGGAGCATTATGATTGGGCATCCTTCATCAGTGATGTTATCCATAAGCAAATCACCAGTTTCCTAGTTGCCCACGAATTTCACATGTGTTCTTACCTCGTATACTTGATTGCTTATCAAGGTCAGTTCCGAGGGTTAAACACCATTGGCATTCTCAGTGTTCAGAAAGTCTATCACTATTACGATCAGCTTGAGTTCACTAAGGATGAACGTCACTTCAAGCGTGTTCATGAGGCTTTCCTGACTTATACAATGAGAAATTTGGATCGGGAGTTGCACATTCGTATCTCGACAGTTGCTAGAGCAGTGATGGATGGTTGGGCAGACTGGTTCATTCAGTTCCCGACATACACCTATATCCGAGTATATGGATTTAGAGGAAATCCAACCATGCTTCCACGCTATCCTTCAGATAGAACAATCTTTATGGAGTTCCTGAGGCAGTTACATGATGTTCATCGTCATTTGTGTCGCAAGCATAAACCCGCTGCCAATTTTCCCTTTCAGTTTGGACTATATTGGTGCAAGACGACAGTTGATGCCAAAGCTGTAGGACAGGAGCTAGAGAGGTATCATCTCAAGTATCTTGTTGAGGAACGTGCCTATGATCCTTGGGGCCATTACACAACACGCCTCGGTGGTTGCACATATCATAAGCCTTCTATGGAAGACTATTGGGAAAATTGCGTGGACGACTTCGAGGTCCCCAGACATAGCTACGGCCGCTTCTCTCTTTCACAAATTTCTGTTTTCTTGGCAGAAGATGTGGGAGGTTTATCAGATGATGAGGGAGAAGTCCTTCCTTAGTTTTTTAGAGAGCAGGTTGACACACAGCCACTGCCAACAGTTGATTGGTACGCCAAGGAGTACGCGTCAATAAAGGAGAGGTCAAGTAGAGTTATTCGGAACAGTATACTTTACCTCGACAGCAAGAAGACCAGGAGGGTAAATGTGCCCAGAGCAAAGCCGCTAGTGGTGGATCTTTCGCTACCTTCCTTGTCAAAACCCAAACAGAAGAGGAGTAACCCTCCTGTTGTGACCTTTTCACACATCGCCCCATTGCAAATGGGGACCCCCAGTAGTTTGCTAGGTTTTTAGGGTTTTGTCTCCATGCAACGGTTTCATGAGGTCACTTCTTTCGGAGTTTCAAGTCAGTCTTTTGGAAGTCATCCGAGCCAAGTCAATAATCCATGCTTGAAACAGTGCGTAAATGTCATGGAAGTGCTCAAAAGGTTCGGGAGACGAGGATCCCCTGTGCTTTGGGCCAATTCTGACACTTCCTATTTTTTAGGGAATCTGTTTTTTTGCTTTTTCGTTTTTTTCATTTTTGGCATTTTTGGACCAAACGGGGTTCCCTATTTTTTAGGGATTTTGCTTTTTCTATTTTTAGAAAGTCAACCCTAGTCTGGGAGTCAACTTTCCATCTTTAGATCCAAAAATCCAAAAATCATTGAAAAATCAAAGTGAAAATTGAAAAATCAAGTAAAAAAATCAGAAAGAGCATGAAAAAAATATGAGAAAATTCAGTCAAAAGCATGAGAAAATCACAAAAAAATCAACCAAAGGGCATAAAATCTGTGATAAAATTTTGTCTAAGTTTGGAGAATTTGCCATCAAGAGAGCATGTTCAGCCATGAAAGAGGTTGGCCCTACTTATAAGGGACATGGAAGGCCTTCTTCAAAGTTCGCCTTGCCATATAGAAGAATGGAAAGCCTCCTTCAAACTCCGCCCAGCCTTGGCAAGGTATGTGTGAAGTCCGCCCAAGCCTTGAGGAAGAATTGGCAAGACAAGTATGAGATCGGCCCTTAAAATAAGGGACTTGGCAAAGACTCTTCAAACTCCGCCCAGCCTTGGCAAGACATGTCTAAAGTCCGCCCCACCTTGGCAAAGACCTTGGGAAGTCTGCCTAGGCATGAGAAAGAAAAAAAATGGAAATTTTTGCTAAGTGTTTGATGCCTTGAAGGGAAAATCCGAAATTTGCCTAAGTATGGAGGCCTAGAAGGGGGGAAAATTGAAATTTTGGCTAAGTATTTTAATGTTTTAAAGGGGAGAAATGCGAATTTTGGCTAAGTGTGAAAGGCAAATGCTTGAGAAAGTCCGCCATGCCTTGGTGGAAGATGGAAAGAACTTGAGGAAGTCCGCCTAGGCCATGGCAAAGGAAGAATGAAGTCCGCCTAGTATGAGAAAGAGAAGAAAGATTAAAAAATTTGCCTAAGTATGGATGTCTAGAGAAAAGTTGATGAAGTTAGCCAAGTATACAGAGAAAAATGCACATGGCAAAGAGGTAGGAAAGTGCGCCCTTGGCTAAGAGGGTTAAAAATTTGTCAAGTATCATGGAATTTTGCCTAAGAGAGACATCCAAACGTAGACTTTGCCTAGAAAAATTCGTCCGAGCAAGAGAAAATTTGATTTCGGCATAAGAAAATGTGCCCGACACAATTCGGAGTCCGCCATGGCAGAAGAAGACGGGGATTTGGCGTAACATTTTTTGACGAGATGGCTAGAATTTTAACTTGGCTAGACGAAAATTGGAATAAATTTGGAAAATAAACTTTTAGCCAAAGAAAAAGGAGAGAAAATCAAAATAGCCATGAGTCCAAAACGAACGGGTTGGAAATAAATTAAAATATTTTAATATTTTAATAATTTATTTCCAAATACTCAGAAATTTAAAATGCCTTGGACAAAATAAAATTCGCCAGATGTAATGTCCCCATTCTTTCACGAGCATCAGAGCTGGTGGATTAGCCTATTATGTCGATCCTCGTAGGCTAATGGTTCTGGATAGAGGGTCACTTGAACAGGCACTTGGTCGGTAAAAGGCAGTATTGGTATCTGGAGTATGGTGACGTGGTGAATTTGCGTGTTTGGCGTGTAATTGGAGCTTAAAATATTGATCTTCACCATTTATTTCACTTACTCAGGCTTAGGGACCATGTGTCTATTAGTTAAAGGGGGTCACTTTATATTTTTCAGTTACTATTCACTGATAAAGTGAAAAAAGACATAACTTAAGTGAATAGTGCCATTTTAATGAATAGTGTTTTCAAAGTGAAATTATAAAAGGCAAAGAGAAAGTTCGACCCTCTCATGCTATGAGTTATTTTGTTGAATGAAGTTTGAAGTGTGGAGTTTGTGGAAGAGAGAAACTAGGGTTTCTCAATTTCAGCAGTGGGTAAGCCTGGTTTGGGGCTTGTAGTTAGAATTTTGGCATCTTGAAGGTGTGAAAGACCACCCTAAAGTGCTGGTTATTTTCTTGTTGCTGCATTTGAGCTTGAAATTGCTGTTAACAAGTTGCTGGAAGCCATCTATTGGAAGGATAATTGTTGTTGGAGGTTTCATTCGCCTTTGGGAAGGATTTGTTCGAGTTTTATGCCAGTTGTTGAAGCTGATTGTTCACTTACAGCCAGCCGTCCTTGTGAGAGGGTTCCATCTTCTTCAAGCAAGGAAAACGCCTCATCTTTGTGGCTGCTTTCTTTCCCTAAGGGGGCGCCCTTAGTATTAGAAGCTATTTCTTCAAACATTCGGTGGGAGAAAATTGTAAGTTTTTATGTGCATTTTGTTGGGTGCGAGTATTGTAGCAAACACTGTTCACAGTGTTATTTTGGCTGCAAGTTAATCTAGGGTTGTAAATCGTCTCTTATTTCGGAAGGTATGGAAGTTATGCAATGTAAGCACTCTATCATGTAATGAAGAAAGCCTTTAGCAATCTTATTGAGTCTCTTCTTAGTTTATATTTGAAGTTTAGTTTATATGAGTTCTTTATATGCATATGCTTGTTAAAATAGTTAGTTTCATTGGCATCAAATTCAAAAACACCAAACACAAAATAGAAAACATCAAACAAACACAAATCAGTCCTACAAGCACGTTGAAATCATCGCAGCCGAGCGATGGTTCATCACAGTGGTATCAGAGCATTTCACTACAGTGGTAGCAAAGTGATAGCAGAGTGGATCACTAGAGTGTGGTTCATCACACCAGAGATGTATTGGAAGGAAATAAATTGCGTCAGACAAAGATAAAATCCCTGGGAAAAATTAAATTCGCCATGAATTAAAGCTTGGAAAATCGAGTTTAATTAGACATTTAATATTTTCAAAATTTCGAAAAAAATCAAAGATAAACATCTAAGCAAAAATCAAATTTTGGAAAATCAAAGAGATTTGTCTGGATAAGATTGCCATGGAAACTTGCTTGTTTGAAGAAGAGAAAACAAATTGAGATCGAGAGAGAAGAAGGCAGTTGCTAAAACAAATCAAGTTCTTTAGCATTATAATGAGTTTCAGCAACTCATTTTTCACAGACACAACTGAAGAGAAGCTAATCTCTCGAAATTGTAAGACGATCAATTCTTCTGTAGGCAAGATCGATTTTCTCAGAGGAAGGAATAATTTTACGCTGAAGAAGTAATTTTTCCGAAGAAGTGAAGAAGTTCTTGGCTGAAAGTCGAATCTCTTAGCAAGATAGGTGCACTTAGTCACTTGATTTTTGGTTAAATTCTCAAAGTTTAAATCTGATCTACAGCCAGAAGCTCTTTCTTGAGGTTTGAAGTTCAAATGGATAAATTCGCCATTCTCCTTCTGTCTTTTCCATCTTGGCTAAGCTGTGGCTAAAATATCAATTAAATTCATTTTACTTTCAGCTTGCTTTTTCGCAGAAGTTTTAATTATTTAATGAGCTGAAAGTAAAATATTCGAACACAAGGCACGAGATTGAACTATATTTTTAAAGTCTTCATATTAATGTTAGTATTTTTACTGCAGGTTGATGACCACGGTGGGCGAATCATCGAAGAAGGCGCCAATGAAGTTCGCCAACAAAGGCACACAACGAAAGTCGAAAATAAATTCAAAGTGGAAAAATGTTGCAGACACCGATCTAGGACATGTTGACTTCATAGAGTTCAAGAAAAGAGTATATGGACATGATGGACTTCCTACACCAATTGCCAGACGAATGGTGAGGAATAGAATTTTTCAGGCAGCTGGTTTCCTGCCTGCGATGGACTGTGCTGAATTAATGGTAGAATGTGCCATCCACTACGATGCTCAGAAAAGACAAATCATTGCACCTGATGGAAGAATCCTGGCTCACCTTGGGAAGGTGGCAATTCAAGAAACATTTGGCATCCCAGCACATTCCCGTACCGTCTACAAAACCAAGGAGGAGACCAAGGGATTGTATGACAGCCAGTCAGAGCTATGCGCCACAAATGTTAATAAGGCATGGTTGGGGAAGCCTAGAACATCAATAAAGAAGATGCCTAAGAGGCCACGCCAGACAGATTTTAAAGAAGATTATGGGGACATCATTTTGATGCTGAACATAATAGCTGGCAACCCACAAGGTGCGTATTTTGAAAATTGGATGTATTACTTCATAGATGAAATCACTTCCAGCGTGAAAATGTTTAACTGGTCCCAAATGATAAGTGACAATCTTCACGAGCAGTTGGCTAATTTGGAAAAGACTAAGTCTTTTCACATGAGCTCGTACATTGTCTATTTATTAGTCAGGTCATATAAATACTTAGGACTGATTTGCAAAGACAAAGTTGGCAACGAAGAAAATGAACTCAGGCCTTATGATTGCTACCCGCAACTTCAGCTAAGGGAGAAATCTCATTTCAGGCGGGTGCACGATGCTTTCTTAATGTACATCACAAGAACACTTCAAGGAGGAATGCATCAAAGGCTGAGTCACGAGGCAAAGAGTTTGATCAACAAGTATGTATCTTGGTTTATCCAGTTTCCTAAATTTACATATGTCAGGATCCAGGGATTCACTGGAAATCCCTACAAGTTGCCTATCTATCCAAGAAATCGGATGATCTTGCTTGAAGTCCTGAGGCAGTTGGAAGAATATCAGAGCATCTAGAGGCTGAGTAAGAAGGCAACTATTACATTCCCATTCTTCATTGAGAATATGTTAGAATACTGTTCATCAGCACAAGCAGCTGAGAGCGCCAGGCTGGAGATCTAGTGGTACCCATTCACAGCCTATAAGTCCAGGGCCAACTTTGACCCACATCATCATATCCGGACAATGGATGGGAGAAGGTACAAGCACAAAGTGGAATTGGAAGACTTCTGGGCGAATGCCGCTGATGAATATGAAGTCAGGAGAAGATTATGGTCTAGAATGCTAGTGGACTTCGTGAGGGCAATCGAACTTTGCCAGGTGCCTGATCAGTTGTAGGATGATGGAAATTACATCCAGCCGCGCTTCGAGGAGAGTCGACCTCTTCCTTCCGTGAAGTGGTCAGAGCCTGAGCACTCGGATTTGGCGACATTAATGAGACCAGTGACTAAGTACTCTCAGTGGTAGGTCGACCATCATGTCCAGGAGTTGAGATAGAAAAGGATAACGCTCATGTATGATTTACTGAGCGAGACGGAGTCATACTCCTCCAATGCTGGCGCATCCCATCAGGATGATTTGGTTGAGATTGACGAGAAGAGGAAGGAGGTAGTTCCGAGCATAGAGCCTGCTCGAAAATGTCAAAGGGGAGAACCATCTCGTTCTGCGGCGTCTCGAAATATTGATGAGCTGGTGGCCACCGTAGATGAATCCTTGGCCGAAATGATGAGACCTTCTGAAGTTCAAGAAGAGAACAATGAGCCCATTCAGTTGGATAATGATGAGCCCTCATCACCTACGGGCACAGAAATATTAGGTTCAGATAATGAAGTGGAAGTCCAAAATGATGACTTTGAAGAGGGAATGATTTCCGCCCTCAGAGGAGTCTTGGATATTCCAAATGAAGAGAACGTTTAGGAGGAAGATGGTATCGAGCAGCCTAACATTCCGAATTGGTTGACAAAGAGGATGAAGATTCAGGCACCTGTCGAGGCCCAAGAGGAAGATGATATTGCAGATTTCTTGGCAAGGTTGGAATAGGTTGCTATTAAGAAACCTGCCAAGAAATTTTCTACCATTCAGAGGGACGAGGCCGGCAGTCGTTCCATACATATCGCAGTACTGACAGTGGACAAGCCACAAGATGAGATCACTCCCAAGGAATACGCCATAACCACTATAGATCTTGGCCCAACAACAAAAGGCCAAGAAGTGGAAGAACTGGACAATTCCGTCTCAATTGTCAAGGTGAGATTGGAAAAAGAAGTGGCGAAAAAGAAGGAATACAAAAGGGAGGTCGAGCGCCTGAAGGAGTACATACGACATCTGATCCAGCCACTCACTTAGGGTGATGTAGTAGCTCCTCCTCTTCTTAATCCCTCGCAGGAAGTAGCCAAGGATGTGGAGCAAGGAATGGTCACGACCAAGGAGGCCCAGGAATGGATGGTAGGCGAGAGCACGGAATTGGCGCTTGCCTACAGACAAACTTCTTCCTTTCTTTCCAAATTGGTTGATATGGCGGAAACTTGGGACAACCTTCCAGACATTCAGGAGAGGCTCATTCCATGCCTCAAAGTACTGAAGGGTGTTCCAAGGGAAGAGTTGGTCGAAGGAAAGGTGATTGCTGCAGGAGCAGCTTATGATTTTCACCATTGGTTTTGGGCAGTGACTATACAGAGAGAAATTCTGGAGAAGGCAAAGGCAGATGGGCTTAGAGTTGAAGAACAAGTTAAAGAAATTCGGGAGAAAATCTATGAGATAGCTGCAAATATGTTTGACTGAGAGATTGTCCGAGAAAACGATATGCAGTTGGAGAGGTTGAAGTGTAAGGTTCAGGAGGTTTTCTTCTCTGCTACTAAACCAATTATGAGACAGGATTTCACAAAAGTGGCGAATCTCTTGGCCATCCAGAATGATTTTGTGAGGCAGGAGGTGGATTGGGAGAGCACCTTCGCCAAATGTGCTGAGGATTTAGATGGACTTGAATTTAGGATTAGCATGTTGCCCCCAGTCACAATGGAGGAAGTTGTCACGGTCGTGTCCAGATTCATCGAGCACAATGCTGCCCAAGAAGATATGGACGCCTCTCCTTGAAGATAGCTCCAACTACGACTTCACTGCTTGTAACTGCTTGTTTAGTGGTTGTCAACTGATGTTATTTTGGGAAACCCTAATTAGGGTTGGGTTGTATTAATCTTGGCCATTGATGTTGATTTAATCTCGACCCTTCATTTGTTTTGAAAACTCTATTTAAGCTGGTGATGTCTCACTTTCATTTGTGTGGAGATAGTGTATGAAATTGTTGCATTGAGACTATTTCCGACAATAAAAGCTCTTATGCATGATTTGCTTTGAATCATTTTTATTGTCAAGTAGTAAGCAAGGTTGCATAACTTCTTCTACCATAGATTAGAATTAGAATTAAATTAAGTAGAATTTGCTTTTAATATTGGTTAAGTGAATGCGCGATTGATCATATAGATTCAATGGTGAAATATTGCTCATACTTTCTTCGAATGGATGATTTGCATTTGATGCGTAAAGTTAGCCTAAGCTTGTAATTGTGGAAGCTTAACTTCGGTCTCATTTGAGATTTGAAACTTATAATCACACCCCTTGAAGATTGCACCCACTTTGCGTAGTTGTCCCAGGGAGGCGAAACAAAGCGTGGTTATTCCTTTCATTGAATCTGTACTGTCTCTTAAATTCCTAGGCGTAGAATAGATTATCTTTTTGCTATTTTTTTGAGATCCACATTGAAAGTCCCCATTGAAGAAGCTTTTAATGATAAATCCGCCTAAGTCCCAAACTTGTGAAGAATTCTTTAACGTAAGTCCCTTTGTGTATTACCAACAAATCACAACGCCCATTGAGCTTATCCCCATGTCAAGACCTGGCAAAAGAAACCTTGGAATCGCCATATGATCTTCTCGCAATCTTAGCATACGCGGTGGTTTTTCAAGAGAGGATAGAGTGTCTTTGGACATTTATTCTGTGTGTTCGGTGGATGATAAATCGTACACCAACATAGAATTGGCGCTAGAAGGAGGGCTAAAACAACAAGGGATTGTTTACAAGTTAAGGCAGTAGGCATGATGCAGAATGGTATTACCACATGAGTTTCCTTTTCATGTACCTGTCGAACAACCAGATCAACCACCGACAGATATTATTGATCAATTGTATACACTAGCTTGGAAATCACAGACTAACTGTGCTCAATTCGAATAGACAAGCCACGTCCTTGCTAGAGAAGAAGAAAAGGGAAAGATTTGAGGAAGCAATCAAGAGAGACTTGATAAGACAGAAGATCGATTGTCTGAAGCAAACCTTTGACGAGATAGAATGATCAGTTGCTACAGGCTCATCCTCGGATCCAAGCGTTGATAGTAAGATGAAGAATGGTGCTCCCAACCAACATTCCTGATCCAGATCAAGATGCTCAGCCCGTGTTACGGCCTAACTTGGGTTTTCACGATGAGCAAGAGGATATCATTACCGAATTGTTCAGCCCCGCGTGGCAAGTGAGAAGAAGTGCTCCTGATTTGTTTCGTATGCGCTATATTCTTGATGAAGAAGAAGAATGAGCACGCCGAATTGAATTCAATATTCAAAGGGACCTCCTTGTTGAAAGATTTGGAGCTCTTCAACGAGAGCAAAACCGGCAAGCCAACCGACAGGCGAACCAACAAGTCCCATAGCAAGCAAACCAAGTAGCTCCTGCACCACCTCGACAAGATTAAAGAAGAACACGCTGGATCGAATTGGCTCTTTCTCAGCAGATAGACTTCGGAGAATTACTTGATCCACTCCAAATTCTTTTAAAGAATTTATAGAGTTATTGCCTTATAGAAATAGGCAGAGAAAGAAATTTAAAGCATCGCAGGAGGGAACGTATAGCGCAGTTGGTTCGAGTGAAGAAGCACCGAGTAGGGAAATTCCTTTTGGTCTCTTCCAAACCTCGCTGTCACATACTCTAGTTCCAGACTGTCAACAAGTTCCAGTGGCTGCACAAGCAGTGCAACTAGTTCCACCAATTCAACTAGTCCAAGTGAACCACCCAAACGCTCCAATGGCGTGGCGTCCAGCTAATGCGTTGCCTATGACATTTGCTGTTTATAATGATTTACCTAAGAATCCAGAACATTTTTGTTCCAAGTTTCATAGTGGTGACCTGAACCACACTGCAGACGAACATATCAAGCTTTTCGAAGATCTTCTTTAAAACAGAGATATCCAAGAGAAGACGTTGCCTGTAGATTGTTCCCCTACACGTTCGATGAGGAGGCTTCATACTAGTACATCCATTTGCCAGCTAACTCCATCCGCAAGTGGCAACAAATGAAGACAACTTTCTTAGAAAAGTTTAGGGCACCAATTTCCCCATCTGATTTGTATAGGCAATTTGTGGAAGTGAAAAGACAAGAACACGAACCAATTAGTACGTTCAAGAACAGATTCCACAGAGCTTACACAAGGTTAAGATATCCTTATCAATTGGACAATGCAGTGGCATTGCCAATCTATTATGAAGCTTTGGATCGTCTTACAGCCATGTTTGTGAAATCAACAAACCCGCTCCTTGCGGATTTGAAGGAAGCATATGCTGTAGCAATAAAGGCCAGTAATGGTCTAGGAGTAGGTATGGCTCCTGGTCCACTCAACTACTTAGGGAATGCAGCTGCCCAAAACCAAGTTCATGATATTAATCAGGCATTGGCTCATCAAACACCTATGTCGAACCCAGTTCCTCTAGTGGGCAACCAAATGGTCCTTCACCCAGGAGCACCTATGTCCCAAGTACCACCAGCTCAACCGATATATCTTTAGAATGCGACAACTTCAACGCGAACTCAAGAAGAGAAGGATGAAATGAAGGACTTGATTGAACAAGTCAAGAACCTGTCGACTGAAGTCACATATTTGAAAGGTCAAAATAGCCAAATTCAAAGTTTTCAAAAGAGCTATCAGGCACCTCAAGGGAATTACCAAGGTCAAGGTCATTCCAAGTATCAAAGGGACAGTCAAAATTATCAAGGGAATAATCAAGGTTTCCAGAATAACAATTTAGGCTTCCAAAAGAAGACTTCGAACATCGGACCTAGCAACGGTACTGTACGCTCACCCTTAGATAATCCACCTGTTGACAATCGTCCCGCAGACAAGGTATTCCTAGTTGAAGTAGCGTTATCAGGATGGTGCAGACTGCACAACATAGATCAACATTTCGTGTTACATTGTCGCGAGTTCCAAGTTGCCGTAGATATTTTTAGGAGCGAAAGGAGGAATTCAGAGGCAGAGGATCCTCCAGTAATCAGATACGAATTGGTTCCTGCACCAAGATATGATCAGGCCCTTGTGATTGAGAGTGTTTGATTTCCACTCCAAGAATACCCACAGTATCAGCATAATCAGAGATTTCCACCTGCATTTGCAAACAGCCCAATAGAGGCGCCGCGATATCAAGATGGACTGAAAATTCAAAACCCATCTAGTCAACCATCTACAGTTAATGGTTATAATTTCCCTCCACTATATAACAGTGTATTGGTAGAAGGAACCAGAGAAGTGCTCCAGTAGGCGTTTGGAAATCCATTCAGGATATACCATAGGAATATATCTATTCCTCCCAACAATTTCCAGACCCCACCAAATCCAAATGCTACCAATGTGCCATCTCTTCCTAGAGATTCCCTAGAGTATCGTCAACAGAATGCTCAGCCAAATGGAGCAAGACAAGCTACTGTTCCCCAAGCGGAACAAACAAGACAAGTAAACCCTCAAGTGGAGCAGATTCAGGCTCGGACAAAAGACCGTCCCCGAGAAGAGCTAAAGAGGTTAAGTTCGTATGTGTTAGAAAAATTTAAAAGGATGAAGGTCAGTTTACCTCTAATTGAGTTGATGAGAATCTTTGAGATTCGGGAATCGCTTTTGGGTAGTTTGACTGAAGTAGTTGCTCCAAGAAATGTTCCACAAAATGTGCCAAACAGAGGAGTACCCAATGCTCCGGCAAATACCAATATTGCTGAATTAGAAGTGACAGGCAACATGTTTGATGCTCCGCAACAACCTTCCAGTGTTGTAGGAATGACCCAAACATTGTCTAGAAATTCTGATCAAAGAGACATGTCGCCAGAAGAAGTTCTCATGGACACGGACATCTTTCAAGAAGAAGTCCTAGCAAATGAGCAACCATGGACCCCACCCAAAAGAGACATTGTTCCTGGAACACAAAAGGAGTAGAACCGAGATATTAACAATCAGGACAAACATCCAGTAGTATTTTACCAAGGGAAAGACGAGCTTGCTCCGTTTTTATTGTCAGTCAGAATATTTGGCAAAATGTTACACAACTGCCTAGTGGATTCCTATGCTTCAAGCAACGTGATGCCGCTTGTTGTCTGCCACAAGTTGGGACTTGTACCTACAAGAACTAACAAGAAAGTCACACAGTTGGATAAAACGGAAGTCCCAGTTATGGGAGAATTAAATAACATTTACATGCAATTGGCAGCGGACCCGAGAATACAAAGTTGTATAGACATTTCAATGGTGGATATTCCTGATGGGTACAACATGCTTTTGAATAGAGACTGGGCAAGGAGGCTGAATGGGTATATTGCTACAGACTTTTCCCATATGTGGCTACCATGGAAAGGAGTCCCGAACCAAATAAGGATTGACCACACACCGAGGCTCAAGTTGATGATTATTGAATACGGGGAGAACAATGAGATATTATTTCTAGAGATAGCCTTAGGCACTTACAGGCCTAAAGTAAATGAAGTTCTCATGTTGCATGAATCAATCCAAGAAACTAGTCGGATGACTGACTCCACAAATGTGTTGATTTAAAAGGGGGAGAGCTCCCAAGACAATGATAGAGGGATGTTTGAAAGTTTCAAAAACTTTGTCTGGAGAAGTGTCCAACTGAAGACAAAATTGCATGAAGATATTCATATTCAAGATTTATTGTTACCAAATTGGTGCCGAGTCCACAACACGACTCATTCAGAGTTCATTTGTAAGATGTGCCATAAGGCCATAAAAGAGGTGCAAAGAAGTATTCCACAAACGTTAGGCTTTTCGAACCATGCAGAGGTCAATCACATTGATGGCTTTACCTTAGTGAGAATACAGGAGATAGAACCTGAGCAAGATCATCAAGAAGAAAACAAAAATCCACAGGCTCCACAGACCCCGCAACAAGAACAAGTTTGGATCTTAAAGTTTGATGGATCCCGATCAAAGAAAGGAGTTGGAGCTGGTTTCGAGTTAATCAGTCCGAAAGAAGTATATCTTGCTGCTCACAAACTAGAACTCCCGTGCACTAATAATGTAGCAGAATATGAATCTCTGATTCATGGGTTACTGCTAGCGCTAAGGAAAGGAGCAAGAGTATTGCATGCTCTTGGAGATTCAGAGATAGTCATGAAGCAGGTAAAGAAACAATATGTCTGCCATAATAAAAGATTGACTTGTTACTGCAACAGAGTGTGGGATATTATTGAGAGCTTCGATGCTTTCAATATTCAATCTATGAACCGATCGAGCAATCAAGTAGCAAACTCCTTGTCACAGGCAGCCAGTTCACTGAAGCCGCTAGCCATGGATGGCATACGCCAGTTCACAGTGGAATTATCGTCCATACCATCAATTCCAGATAATGTCACAAACTTTCAAGTTTTTGAAGAGGATGACCACATTCGTGAATTTATAACAAGTTCAGATGTGTTTGCAGCACAAGTTATTGATGAGGAAGAAACACAAAGAGAAGCTGAATTTGATGATGATGGCATCTTGAACTTAAAGACAAACATCATTCCGAGAGGTATGATACAATTAGAGAGAATATTTGACCAAGATCAAATTCCACCAGTGCTTGAGGTTCAGCCTCAAGTTCCTACACTAGTTCCGGAGCAGTCACTAGTTCCGATTCATATCGAATTGGATTTAGACTCCCGATCTCGCAGCAGCTCTTCTACATATTCACTCTCGTCAGAGCCTCTTGTTGCTAGTACAGATTCTTCCAGTAGCATTAGCCGAGACCAGTCTTGGATTGAAACTCAATTGGGAAGGAAGAGGAGGTAGCCATCCTATGTCCTTAATCATTCAGACTTTGATCAGGTTTACCAGGATGCGCCAGACAAGAGGATCAAAAACATGGTCCACGTGGAGAGGAATGCTGATATGGAGATTGTCGTCGAGACTGCTATACCTCCACAAGGGAAGAGTTTGGAAGAGTTGGAATCTTAGGACTTCAAGGTTATCACAATCAACCTTGGTCGTAGCACAAGCCAGACTCAGGTTGATCTCCTACAGGTTGCTATAGACAGTGCCAGGGATAGAATGTTGAATGACGGAGAAGACAAGGCAACACTCAAGGCTGAAATCAGACAGCTTCGTCAGTACATTTCTAGCCTTGTACACAGGTCAGATGTTACCACCACACTCCCACCGATGCTTGAGCCTCTAGCAGAACAGGGCCAGCTTAATCACTTGGTTGCATACGACAAACGTTTGGAGGAATGGGAGGAGGAGTTTGTTGCTAGAGGCATTTCTATGCTTACAGAGTTATATCAGTTGCAGTATAATGCACGAGAACTCCGTCTACGTCCCCAAGATGAGGAGCAAGACATGGCGATTAGTAGACCCCGGGACGAGATTATAATTGCTCACCTGAGTATGGCATATGAATCAGTCACAGATGTAGAGGATAAAGAGGTTATCTACTCTTGGAAAACACAGTTGTTTTTCAAGGCAAAGATAGAGGAAACTATGGTGTCAAAGTTGGCTGAGGGTAGAGAGCACGTTACTAGTGCACTCCGGTTTCTGAGAACCTTAGTATCTCGCTTACCATGCCGATATCAGATTGAGGGTGGTGCATATGATGAGCTTACTGATGTACAGTCAGAGCTCCAAGCACTCATTCATACTATTTTCAGTGGGGAGACCGTTGGCTGTAAGATTAATCAGCTTACAATGATGTCGGCGTTGTTCGATGAAGCAACTAGGAGTAGAGGTGAACTTCAGTCCCAGATCGCAGTTGGTGAGGACATGCTACACAAACATAGCATACTTTGGCAGAGTATCAAAGCTCCAAACAGTGATGCGGTTAAGAATCTCATTGAGGGATTGGTTGCTTGAGATCACGGCTAGTAGACTTTAGTTCCCACCTCTCAGGATAGACATTACACACAGGAGTTAAACTTGGTGTTATCTTTTCAAGTTAACTCGCTGTCTCATCTCATGCATATCTATTCTGGGATTAGCTTTATTCACTTGGAGTTGTATTTAGGGTTTACATTAACTGATGGTAGTGTTTCAGTTAACTTCCTTTCAATAAGGACGTGCATGCTTGCACATTGTCCATTTAGATTAATTTGTACTGGTTAACTGATGGTAGCTTTCCAGTTAACTGTATAGTTTGCTTTATTAGGGTTTAACAATAAATCTTGCATGCATTGCAAGACTGTAGTTGACTCAAGGTGATTTTAGGGTTCCCTACACCTTTTGATGTCTATAAATAAGAGCTTTTGCTCATTTGTACATAACTTTTGCACGAGAGAGAAATCTATGCTGTGCCTACCTTGCCTGTAATATTGCTCGTTCTGTATCTGTTCATGAGTGTTTACTATTATGATGAATTGTTATGCCACTTGGGTTTCATGCAATTATGATGGTGAGTTCTTGCTTTAGTTAGATATAGTGGCTAGTTTGGTCGTAGATTGTATGCGTGTCTCGCCTATGCAATTTATTGTCCTAGTTGGCTATCCTTAATGTTTTGTGTTCAATAAACTCGTTCAGATTGAGCTGATAGATGTGCCACCTTGCCTTCAAGTTGAGAATCTGTACTTGGTTATCGTGTGATGTGTGTGAATAATAAACTTATTCAGATTGAGTTGATAGTTGTGCCACTTGCCTTCAAGTTAAGAATCTATACTTGGTTTATCGTGTGTTGTCATTTCCAATAAGACTATTCAGACAAGCAGATAGTTGTGCCACCTTGCCTTCACGTTGTGAGTTTGTACTCGACTTATTGTCAAATAATCATTCCCGCTCTGTTTCCTCATGCTCTGAATTCTTGAGGGGATTGGATAGTTAAAATTACTTTGTTTTGTGTGTTGTAGACAAGTCTTGCAAAACCAGAAAATACTTAGCTACAACATATAGAGTTTTCTTCAAAGCCTTGTACCTCTTACAGTTGAGACAAAAAGACAGGATATAGTTTAGTTTATTTCCCTTTTCAAGCACTTTTGTCAAGCACAACGAGGGAGATTCCCCTCCTAATTTGAAGAGCACTCATTGCGTATTGTGCATAGTTGTCCGTACCAACTTGCACTCCAGAGGTGTTAGTTGTTACGCCAACAAGAATATAAGAGGCAAATTTGTATAGTGAATTCATCATATGTTGATTTATGTTAACATCATTCATGAAAGATAAAATCAAGAGGAAGAGTGGTTGTATTGTCCATCATCCGTTGAAGAAGCAAAATTGAAGGTGGAACATTGTTCTTGGAGTTATTATTTTTGCTAAGTTGGTGCTTGGCAAGCGGGGGTTGGTGCCTACGAACATTAGGGGTTGGTGCCTCAAAATTGGTGATTCAAGTAGGTTGGTGCCTACAATCTTTGTAATTTCATATAAAAACATAAAATACAATTGTTGGTGTCAACTTGATTATATTGTGTCTTATTGCATAGTTGATATTGTGCTGGAGTTGAAAAGTTGATAAACTTGAGAGGGTAAAAGTTTGTTGATATACTGATGCATCCCCCCCCCTTTAGTATTTCTTTGTGCTCTTCAGAAAGTTCGTAGAGGTTCAATGGAAAGAATTACAACACGTGGAAGCAGAGGATGCTTACCATCTTTGAGTACCGGTGTTTGGATGCGCTTGTTCTAGGTACAAAAGTTCGTCCCACTAGTGCTGGGAAGGATCAAAACAAGTATGATGGAGGTAATAGGGAAGCAATCATGCTTCTTAAATTATCTATCACCAATGAGATGTTACCAAAAATACCATCTAGTAAATGTGTTGCGGAGATCTCGAAGCATTTTAAAGATCTTCATGAGACTTTAGACAAGGGAAGGGCTTTCTTTCTGAAGAATATGTTTTTTCTGTTATGATGGATGACCAAGTGTCTTTGTAGGAGCACTTGATGAAAATAAAAAATATTCGCGATCAACTAGAGGCCATTGGTTGTTCAATGGAAGAGGAGGATATGGTGGTGATGACTTTGAAGAGTTTGTCACGTTCCTACGAGCATTTCATCGAAATGCCTAACATTACATCCACCAATGTTGACTTGAAGTTTGATGAACTGTGCAACAAGCTTTTGCAGCAGGATAGGTGGAGGAAGCAGTTTAGAAGCAGTAGTGAGTCTCCTAGTGCTAAACAAGCATTTACTGCCAAGGACGTTGGCAAAGGCAAGTCCACTCAGCAGGAAGGACGAAACGATTCTAAGGAGAGCTCCAAGAAGAAGTCTATTACTTGCCATTATTTTGGGAAGATTGGTCGTATACAGAGGTATTGCAAAAATTGGTTGGCTGATGAGAAGTCCAACCAGGAAGCGCCTTAGCAAAGTGCTCCAGTGGCAAAGCAAACTAAGTAGAAGGAGTCTGCATACTATGCATTTTGATGACCAACACAATTTGGGTAGACTTAGTTTTTGTTTGTACGTTGAGCATTAAGGGAGGGTATTAACATTATTTAGTAATTACTGTTAATGCTCAATCGTAGTGTTTGTAACGCCTTGTTACTGATGACTCCGTCATTCATAACTGTTGTCATTTTTGTTTTCTTGTTTTGGTTCTGTAACGTCCCTGACTCGGCATTCTATAACGTCTTTAACCATTGTTACCCTAGCATCTTTGTAACGTATTTGATTGGGACGTTACTTGTTTTGGCTTCTTTTTATTCGCCTTTTGTTTTGTAATTTGTATCGCTTCAATAAAATCTTGTTTTGTTTTAGCTCTACAAATTTTAACATGTATTTAACTATAAAGTTGTTAAAATTAATTGTGAAAAATTGTGGGTCAATAAGATCTATAAATGAAACAAGAAACATACACCTAATACAAAACCTCTATCTTAAAGCTTTGATTTGTTTTTGATTGATCTATTAGCATTTGGTATTGGTTCAATTCTAAGTTTTCGGTTTTGGTAGGGGTATGGGGTTCTTATACGTTTGTACAAATTTTTTTTATGCACATTACGATTCGGGTATGGTTGTATTATGTGTGTGTGTGTGTTTGTGTATATAGAATTGAAAATACATTTGATATATGATTATATCATATAGTATTATAATACTAACGACATTTGAATCTTTGATAATATGATACTTCATTATTAATCAATGATAGTGCTAAAGATAATATTGATTGTCAATTGATAGTTGAAAATTTCAATATTATGTCATACATCATATATGTTTAGGAGTCTAGATTTAAAATTCAAATGAAAATTATTAGATTTACAAAATTTGAAAATAATACAATAAAAAGCTTGTATCTTGGTCTTCAATGTTCATTGAAAGCATCTAGATTGAAGTCATCACTTGATTCAACATCATTTGAACCACAACAAATGGAGTGCCACTCCCACTAGGTACATCATGTTTAAGAGCCTTGTCATCATCTATATTGACTCTGACAATCTCTACAATAGATGCATCCATTTTGGTACATTTAGGAGTTATATCCAATTCTTTGTTGTCCCTTCCTTGTAGTGAACTTTTTTATATGATAGGACATGCAAGTTGGAATGGATATAGACCAAGTCTTTTGCTTTTTTTGAAGCCAATTGATTACACTTCATTGAGTGGATAAAGGAGTATGTGCTCCAATCCCATTCAACTAAAGGAGGACTTGAAACCTATTGAAATTGGAGAGAAAGCCAATACAACTTAAAAAATAAAAATGCTTACTTGTGATAGAATTTTGATTGGAAGAGGTTGGAGGAACAAAAAATCTTGCTTGTGGAGGTACCGCCATGTACGAGCATCTTCCTTTTATTTGTCTCTACTATGATTTTATCTCGAGAAGAACTAGGCAAACTCTTTCCTAACATTATTCAACACTTCTAGATCTGAGAAGATTCTACGGAATGGTAGCTCATACCCATTAACAACTTCACTATCTTTGTGCTATAATATTTGGAGGCTAATGCATATACAAGTAGATTCAAGGTTGTGTTCATCTTATTCCAGTAGTGATGAATAATTTTTTCCACACTTTTGAAAAATGTTTTTTCGAGGTCATTCTCTTTTTTTCGCTATTATGACCTTTATTTTTTCTATCATGGAGTCAATGCCCTCATAGATTTCCCCTAGACATAGCCGATATGTATCAACAAACTTGATCATACTCATGATAGGCTTGATGAAACTCAAGACATAGTCCACACGAGCCTACCAATCATCATCTAGGATCAATGACTTGACTTTTTGGGCCCTCTTTGAATTTGATTGCTTCCAAATAGTCCATTGGTGGCTAATGACCATGGCATCCAATGCTTCTTGCACTTTCACAAGTTGTGTAAAAATGATTGTGTGATGCGAATCAGATCTCAACAACGTTATGTTGTGTAAAAATTAAGGTAATAAATTAATAATACATTAAAATATAAGTAAATATGGCATAAATTAAACATACTTTTGACAACTCCAAATTCAAGAAAGTGCTGAAGATGCCTTGTGACATATGATGGTTTGTCACAAGCATTTGGATCTCCTCACTCTCAATGTATATTTTTTTTACCCACTCTATTTGAGTGCCAATTGATTGCATTGCCAAGTTGAGGGAGTGTACATGGTGTCCAAAAAATGTGCCTATACCTTTCCTCACACAAAGCACCTATTGTACTGCAATTTTTCACATTTTTTGTAATGACTTGGACAACATTATTAGGACCCACCATCTCTATGGACTAAATGTGAATTTTGGAAATAAATTTTGCATCCTTGATTTGCCCCTCACAATCAACTAGATTGAAAAACATTGCCCCTTTTGGGGACAATGCAATAACATTTATCGAAAGTCGATTTTTACAATTTTTCCATCCATGAAAAATTGTGGACACTCTTGTTTCAATCCATGAATCCCTTATTGGTTTGAAATATGTCTCTACAAATTTTTTTGTCAATAAGGTGTGCACACATTTTCATACCTAGGACCTATGTAACCAGAGGGTGCATTATTGATTGGTGCCACCATTTCTTGCTAACATGGTGATCTCAACAAGTTGAAAGGAAGACCATTGGCATAAATACAACATACAATTTTTTCATTTGCAATGTTTCTCGTCTCATTTTGAAATGCCTTAACCAATGGGCCTCTTTTGCGAGGAGGAAAGGGATCTTCTTATATAGGTGGTGTTTGCAAGAAAGGATGTTGGGAGGCCATTATTGAAGAAGAATCTCTAGGTGGTTTCAATGATGTTTTCTTTGCTAAAAGAGGAGATTTTAATTTTACTCTCACTTACACCATTAGCTTCTTGTTCTCTAATGTTTGCCATAATTTGTTCTTTTGGCAACCCCTTCTTGTTTCGTCCTTAACATATTCTAATTCCACACCCACTCATAGCACATAAGTGAGATTTCACACGCCTATATGAGCTCTTAAATTGGACCTTGCACTTATTACAGTTCCGAATAAAAGTCCCACCTTTTGGAAGTTGTTTAAGCATCATAACATATTTCCAAATAAGAGATGCTTGATCATATTTAAATTGTTTATTGCCTCAAGGCACATTGCACTTGAACTAGTGACTATTCCAAATAGATTGTTGTTATAAAATTTACAATTTATTAAATTAAAAAAAAAGTAACCCTTCAATATGTATAAACTAATAAAAGTTAAAATCAAACCTCAAAAGACATTTTGAAAAATGCTAAAACTTGTTTTTTTTTTCAAAAAATATTGAAATTTAAAAAATAATGTGAAAAATCCCTTCGAGCAGGCTAGCATTGAAAATATCTCTGGTCAAGGCGGCCACCATTTGCTCTGAAACCCTAAGATCTAAAAGAGAAGCCACAAAACGCGAAGGGATATCAAAATTAACCCTATCGCGCTCTTGAGAAATCACAAACTCCTTACCCAAAATTAAAGGCAATGCCTTAAAAGTCAAATGGCCACTATCAACTGTTACATTCTTGAGACGATGCTCTGTAATCCTTCCCCTAAAATCAAGCTGGCTCTTAGAACTATAAAGGGCAATAGGAGTATCCATGGTTCGGAATTCAGGCAAGAGGCAAATTTTGGCAATTGAACACGATTAAATAATGTGGCTTGGCTTGTAGGTATCTTAAAATGATTATCCGGTAAGGCAATGTGTGGAGAGGATTGCGGAGATAATTTTTGAGAGATTGCCATGAGAAAACCAAATGAAACGAACAAAAATTGGCATGAAGGAAGTCACTTCAGGAATCATAGAGAAGAGTGCGAGTGCTTGCTTGGGAGGAGAGGACACTAGTACGTCCAGTCAATCATTAAGACTCAACACCCGTCGGCATAGTGGAGCCAGCATCCTTCCTACGAAGGCGTCTAAGGGTCCTGGATGATGTTGCAGTTGCAGCCATAGTCTCTGCCTATGTCTGACTGTGCATGCCACTCTCACCAATAGCAACTATGTCTCCTCGTGCTCTAGCCTCCTCCTCAGCCATGGCTACAACCTCGGTCTCTCTCTCTGCTTGGTCCACCCAATCAAGGTCCTCGTCACTAAAGACTGCATCTGTAGCCTCAGTGATCCACTCAGACTGTGGATCAACCTCCTCTAGACTGATCGGGGTTTTGTCGTGGTCAAAAAGCTTCCTATATCGAGCCGAAGGTTGTAATGAACATATACCAAGTCATTCATCCTCTCCACTATCAATCTATTGCGCTTCTTGGAGTGTATGTGCTCAAACATACTCCAATTGCGCTCACAACCAGATGAACTGCATGGCTGGCTCAATATACGAATGGCAATATTTTGCAGGATCGGTGTATCAGAACCAAACATATGCCACCATCTATCTGAGATGAGAAAAAGAAACAAAATCAATCTCATTTCAAGTTTCAAGTTCAAGTTCAACATTTAATAATAAATTATAAAATAAAAAGATGAAAATTATGCCCTTAAATATATTTTTACCTGGCAGTAATGTTGTCCTACTATCTTTGCACATTTGACGTGCAAAGAAGTCTCCTTGTGCCTTAGTGAAGGCATCTATCTCCTGCACCATCTGTGTAGTAACAACGGGCAACATCCGCTCTATCGTCATGTAGAGCCCACTAAGAATTTCTCTATCTGCACGGAAATCACAGCGGAATTGGAAGGCCGGATTTCGGAAACATGCGGTTGCATGGATGGGCCTATGAGGTTGGTTTTGCCATCTCCTATCAATGATATCCCAAATGGGACGATACTTCTCCTCAACTCCACCATAGACTGATCTAATGGCCTCTTTGGCCCTATCCATGCCCTCAAATATGTAGCCCATTGCGGGCTTCTCCCCATCTGCACTCGTGGGAGAACCAAGGGTTCAATAAACTGCAAAGTGCAAACATGTTTCACAAATAAGTGTGAACGAAAATAAACAAATAAAAGTAAGATATGATTAAAAATTAAAACATAATAAAGAATTAAATTTTACCTTCACAATCTTGTCCATTGGTGTCCAAAACCCTTGCTCATAAAAAATGCAATCAGCCACAACAATCCTACAGTGCTTGTAGAAAAGGATGAGGAAGACCACTCCTCACTAGTAAACATGCGCCTTAAAGCTTCCTTTGACCGAATCAAGGATTGCATCGTGATAAAATTTGTTGCAAACCTAGTGATGCCAGGACGAGACAACTCCCTCAACCCCGTGTATTGCCTCATAAGGTTAAGCACCCATGTGTGATTGTATACAAATTTGCATAATTTTTTTGCTGCATCCACACATGTTTTGATCCATGGGAGCTTGCCAAGATCCTCTAACATGAGGTCAATGCAATGGGCGGCACATGGAGTCCAAAATATAGTAGGGTGCCTCTCCATCAATAATCTACCAGTAGCAACATAATTTGCTGCATTATCTGTCACCACTTGCACTACATTCTCTTCCCCCACATCAGCTATCACCTCCTCTATAGCTTCACACAGGTATGTGGCACTTTTGAATTGGGTAGAAGTATCAATGGACTTCATGAAGACGATGTCACCTGAAAAAATAAGCAAAACCAATTATTCAATAAATTAAAAAACATAAATCAGCCATATTAAATTATTAATCTCTAAATCAAATTCAAATTTCAATGCATTGAGGGAAGTACAATTACCTCTGGAGGAAACTAGGAAATTAAGTAGCGTCCTATTTCTCCTATTGGTCCAACCATCAATCATGATGGTGCAACCAATCATCCTCCACTGCTTGCGCTGCTCCTCTAATTATGCTTTCACATCTGCCACCTTTTGAGTCAAAAGTGGGCCTTTTAATTCATCTTCACTAGGGGCTTTGAACCCCGCTCCACATATGGTTATGGCATCAACCATGTTTTGCCAAAAAGGTGACCTAAAACATGTCATAAATAAATTAATAAGTTACATAAGTATTGTAAAATGAATTTTTTTAAGTTTTTAATTTTAAATTTGAATTCGATAATGAGATACATCTAGATTCTAAAATAATAAAATTTAAATATAAATTTTAAAACAATTAAATGAAAAAGAATTACCTGGCTACATGGAAGGGAATGGTGCAATAGTACCAAAAGTCTGCAATTGTCTTTTTTGCTGCATCATGTGCGTCCTTGTTCCAACCCATGCTCTCAAGCGACGGTTGGGAACCAGGAGTAGTGCGTGGTACAAAATATGAGTCCACCCTAGATTTACAAACTCTAGGGCCAATGCTAATACTGCCACTACCACTAGCAGTAGCAGCGCCACCAGCACTAGGAGTACGCATAGGCATAGCTGATGCAGAAACAAAAGCACTAGCACTAGGACGGTATGGAGGCATGGAAGAAGCATCTCCAACAGCACCAAGTCCCTGTCCAACTCCAACACTCACCAACTCTTGCTTTTATTTCTTTTTCATTTCTTTTTGGATTTCAAAAGTTTCTAATTGCACCTGCACTTGACGAACAACTTCAGGAGGTGCTTTAGTGCAACCCACTGCATCATGGGTGGGTATGCGTGCAAGATGGTATTTTAATCTATTTATGCCTCCATGATATATTGTTTTGCAGTAGTTACATTTTGCGTCTCCTCTTTTCATTTCGGGAAAGATATCAACATGTTTCGAAGCAGGGTCTTTTCTGACTGGTGTTTGAGACATTGTGAAAATAATAATATGGTTTGATTTGCAAATGAATGTGGTTGCAAAAGTAGGGTTTCTAAAATTATTTAAGTTGCAAGTAGGGTTTGTTAAAAAAATATGCAAACTCGAAAAAACAATGACTTTACAAATTACAATGAATTATTTGTTAAAAAAACACAAAAAATCAAACTTACCTCTTAGATTTGGCTTGGAATACAATGCAAACTCCTCTCAATCACTGGTAATGAGCTCTCAATGCACCTCCTTGCTGGTATGAAGCTCCCCAAATGATATATTACCCTGGATTTGTCTTCAACAGCTTGCTGGTTGCCCTCTCTTCTCCTCCTATTTTTCTTCACAACTCTCTCTTCTCCTCCTATTTTGCCAAATGAATGAAATGAGGTTGCTTTTAGGGTTGGGGAGATAATATAGGACCAAAAAAAAAAACTTTAACTTGCATTTTATGTTTTTTTATTCTATCTTTGCTTTGCTGTCGCCGACTGCGTCCAAGGGTTGGGACTCTTCTGGGCGTGGCGCGTCTGGCGAGTCCGGCGTGGATGCGTCTGGACATGGTCGCTTCCTCGCCCGCGCTCCCAGGACTCGGCCAGGGGTGCGCGGAGTGCGACTCGTCGAGTCCGGGCGAGTCCCGTAACTATGGTCCAAACAAACACTCCTTTCTTTGTCAAGTTAGTAAGAGGCGTTGCCTGTTGTGAGAACCCCTTGACGAAGCGTCTATAAAAACCATAAAGCCCCAAGAATCCCTTAAGCTGTGTAATATTCTTAATTGGTGGCCAATCAATTATAGCTCGGATCTTATTCGGATGAACCCGAATACCCTCTACATTGATGATGTGCCCAAGACACAATAACTTTGTCAAACCAAAAGCACATTTGGAGTCCTTGGCGTACAAGGACTCCCTCTCCAAAATATCTAACACTATATCTAGATGAGCCAAATGCTCATCCCACGTCTTGCTGAAAACCAGAATATCATCAAAGAAGACTAGAACAAACCTCCTCAACTGATGCTGAAAGACCATGTTCACAGTAGCTTGAAAAGTAGCAAGAGCGTTGGTTAAGCCAAAGGGCATAACAAAGAACTCATAGTGTCCACAATGATATCGAAAGGCTGTCATCTCTATGTCCCGCTCCCTAACATGGATCCGATGGTAACCAGATGTCGAGTCAATCTTAGGGAAGAAGCACACTCCATGTAACTCGTCAATCAGCTCATCAATGCCTGGTATTAGATATCTATTTTTGATGGTCGTCTTATTCAAGGCACGATAGTCAATACACATATGTAGTGTACCATCCTTTTTTTTAACCAAAACCACAGAAGATGCAAAAGTTCTCTTACTAGGCCGAATATGACCCATGTCAAGAAGCTCCTTAATAGTCTTTTCTATCTCATCCTTTAACCGCTTAGGATGCCTGTATGGTGTGATGATGACGGGTTTCACACCCTCCTCTAATTCTATGATGTGCTCCATGCCCGTATCTGGCAGTCTACCTGGCGGTATGTCACTAAACACCTTTGTGTGTTTAGTCATCAAGTCTAGTACATTTGGTGGATAACTTGTCTTTTGGTGCTCCAACTCTATAGGCATCAAAAGACACGCTACAATGCACTCCACCTGGTCATGGTGGATCGACCTCTCCATCCTCCTAAGAGATATCATCTGTAGACCACCATCTAATATTGCCCTCAACACATGTTTTCTTCCATTTGCCTCAAATTTCATTTCCATTTTGTGTAAGTTGAGGGTGAATTCACCTATGGTATGAAGCCATTTCATCCCTAAGACAATATCCATATCTCCCATACCAGCTACATAAAAGTCAGCGTTGAAGTCATAATCATTTAACCACATGGGAAGATCAGAAATCATCTTGTTACACGTGAGTGTGTAACCATCAACCACTCTAGCTTTAATCCCTTCAAACTCTTCTGTTTGATGTCCACGTCTAGCCACAAATTTCTTATCAATGAAATTGTGAGTAGCATCAGTGTCCAATAAAGTAATCACCCATGGACCTACTAAGACTTCTCAGATCCTAAAGGAACCCTCACGTTGGATGCTAGAAAGGTGAATTGTTGGAGCCTTTTCTTCAACCTCATTTTCAGACTCATTTGATGCGTTATCAACCTCACAACCTTTAGGATCAGATTGCTGATCAGAATTTTCTGAGTTTGAATCATCAACATAAAACCACTTCATTTTGTTTGCTTTGGCCTTGGGCCTCATGGGACTGTTGATTTGAGGTAGCTTCGGTCAGATATAAATGATGATTGCATTTATGCATTATCATCATTTATATATAATCGAAATCTACTATAATATCTGCAAGTAAGTTATTCAAAATTCTGATCATGAGTAAATTCGAAATCAAATACTGATCGAACTTAACATACACTAATCGCTGTTTGCTAAATACATGCGGGTGTTTGGAGATTAGCAACCGATAATTATCGGTTGGCTGAGAGAAGTCCGCGTACTCAAAGGACACGTCCCATGAGCGGATGTGTCTCCACTTTGTGGAGACATGTCCTCTCATGAGACGCGTCTCTCCTTGAGGCGTGTCTCCCCTTCAAGATATAAAGACATAATTCTATCTTCAATTGTAGCATATCGAAATACATTAATATTCTGCAATAAGAAGATCAAAAACAAAACATTAGAATTCTGACTTAGAATACATACACAGAATTTTTAGATTTAGGATTTGCTTATTCTCCACATAGAATATAATTTGATTAGATTTGGTTACATTCACATGGTATCAGAGGTAGGTTGAGAAAATCCGAATCAAATCTAGATATCAGATTATTTAGAAAAATCGTATTTTTAAGAAATCAAATACACATCACATTCTTCATAATGTCAAGTGTGATCAGATTTGAAGACCGTCTTGAAGGTGCAAACAACTTCACATCATGGAAATTCAGAATCATGATGATTCTAAAAAAAAATAAGTTAGACTCATTTGTGAAAGAAAACAAGAGAGAACTATAGGATGATCCAGAGAAAACTCAATGGATTGAGAACAATGAGAAAACCATGAAAATTTTAGTAGATGCAGTTAGGGACCATATAGTACCTATTTTGTCAAAACATGAGACTGCATATCTAATGTTTAAATCCCTTGAGAGCACCTTTGAAATAAACAACACCAGTAGGACCCTTGCATTAAAAAGGCAACTTAACAATGTTCAAATAAACAAAGGAGAATCTATCAATGCATACTTCATGAGAATCATTGAACTAAGAGATCAACTATCAACAATTGGATATCAAATTGATAGCAAGGAGTTAACACTAATAGCTCTAGGAGGCCTACCAAACTCATGGGAGTCATTTGTTCAAGGAATAAGTGCGAGATCTAAACTCCCTAAATTTGGTAGGCTAAGAACATACTGCTTACAAGAAGAAACGAGACTCTTGACAAAAGAAAACAAGCAGAAACCCATAGATGAGGATATTCATGTGTTAAACACAAATTCTCATAAGAAAGGTAAGAAGAAAAACTTCAAGAGAAAGAAGAATTCTTATGGGAAGTGATCATCCAAGAAAAGGAAAGACATCTCCCAAATACAATGTTTCAGATGTGATCAATATTGACACTATGCAATGAAGTTCCCTGATAGAACAAAACAACAAGCATCTTTTGCTAAAGTGGAAAAAACAAATACAGACTATGACTCTGGGAAATTTGTCTTCTATTTAGCCTTATCAAGTCAAGTATCTAACAATATCAACAACTGGGTAATTGATAGTGGTGCATCAAGGCATATCACAGGGTTCAGAGAACACCTAGATACTATGACTGAAGAAACTGATGAAGAAGTAACTATTGGGGATGATTCTGCACATCCCGTAAAAGGGGTTGGAACTTGCACCATCAAATTGAATTCTGGTCTCTCCCTACAACTCACTGGAGTCTTATTTGTACCAAGAATAAAGAGGAATCTAATATCCATCTCTGCTCTTGAAGACAATGGATATAGGGTTACCTTTATGGATGGAAAAGTTTTGGCATGGCCAAAGAACTCCACTATAAAGAAAGCACAAACTATAGGTATAAGACAAGGTTATCTTTACAGACTCTGCACTGACATTAAACAAGCCCTTACCCTTGAGACTTCAGATAGATTCAAATGAAATTTGGCATCGAAGATTAGGACATATTCATTTCTGTGCCCTACCCTCCGTGGAAAAACTAGTAACTGGATTGCCTAAATTAAAACAAATTCATGAAGGAGCTTATAAAGGGTGTGCCCTAGGAAAGAATACAAAGGGATCCTTCCAAAATAGTTTGAGTAAAACCAAAAATGTGTTAGAACTGGTCCACTCTGACTTATGTGGACCCATGTCTGTACCCTCCATGGCAGGCTTCCTATATTATGTAATATTTATAGATGACTTCTCTAGGAAGACCTGGACTTATTTTACTGTAATGTCCCCATTTTTTGGCGAGCATCGAGTTCGTAAGAGTTAGCCTATTATGCGACCCTCGTAGGCTGATGGATGGTATAGAGGGTCTAGTTGGAGTTGGCTCAGCTTCAGAGCAGTTCTTGATCAGTTGGCTTTCGTTCGGGCTCATTCGGGCCGCTTTCGCAGAAGTTTCTATTTTTAGCAGTTCTTGGCAGTCAGCGTGGGACCACTATTTTTAGCAGTAGGGATTTGGCAGCATTGAGAATCACTTCCTCAGTCGACAGCTTCAGACGGATTGGGCATCGGATAAATAATGAGAGAGATATTAATATTTAATTAAATTAATTAAATATTAATTATTGGAGCATTATAATATAAAGTTATAATATTTCATTATAACTTAAGTGATTTTTGCTAAAGGGGTCGCCCATCATTGAAGGGGCCACTTTTAATTATATTTTATAATTAAAAGTGCTTTCGAAAACTATTGAAAAATTAAAAAGAAAAGTTCGAATTTATTTAAATAAAACCTAATTGAGAAAATTCGAACTCTTGAGGAGATATAAGGGTTTCATTGGGATTTGAGCTCATTATGTTATGAAATGGATTTTTGATCAAGTCTTCTTCCGGAGAACGAAGCCAAGGGTTTCCGTTGTCTACAGGCATTGGAGAACGAGCCATCTTCAGTGTTGCAGTTTAGAGGCTGTGAAATATCAGCTGATTCATTGCTTATCAGAGAGGTAGCTTCATTCAGAGGTTATCACAGAACTTATTCAGAGATTGCATCTTCGAGGGTTTTACCATCTGCTGCAAATACCAGGTTTTTACATCAATAATATTGTTGCTTTTTAAGTTGCATGTCATCAGATCTTATTTGTAATCGTTCTAGAAGATTAATAAATAATCTGGCATCAGGAGATTCAGTAGATTCTATCATTTTCAGAGTTGTATTATTCTATTTAAATTTATTCAGCAATCTCTTTCAAAATTGCAAATTTCATTTGTCCTGCAAAAACACCAAAATACACAAAACAATCAAAAAAATAGACAGATTCAGAAACAGGGAAACAGGGGTTTCTACAGTGGTATCAGAGCATGAATTCTGCCATCCTGTGTTGGGAAAAATTTCTTGAGTGAAAAGGAAATCTTCAGTTTGTCAAGGGTTTGATTAAAAACTGGAGGTTTATCAGTTTTTATGGCCTGTGGCCAAATCTGGAAGAAAATGGTATTTGCAGATTGATATTCGAAGAATTTATTTTGCAAAAGGCTTTATCATGATTAAGGGATTGAAGAATTATTGAAGGCTTTAAATTATCAGATTGTTGAGGTTCTTCAAATTTCCAGATTGGGGTTTTTATTGCAAGTAAAGAGATCAAAAGGAATTGTCAACCGCCAATATTAATCGGAATATTCTTATTATGATAAGGGAAAATGGTTTGTTTTTTTTGTCTTGAAGAGCCAGCGATAAAATTTTGAAGAAATTCGATTAAGACAAAAAAAGAGAGAATAAAAAAAAAACGCGTCTTCTGCAAAGACACAGATCGAATTACTCTTGTCTACGGAAAAAGACAAATTCGGGCAATTGTTCTGGGCAAGAAAAGTCAAAAAGGTCGTCGGTATTTGTTTGTGCATGGGACGTGGTCCTTACATAGAGTCAGTTGGGGAAAAAATAAGCCTGACGCAGCCTTACTTAATTCATCGGGTTTTTGAAATGAAGACAAATTGGTGAAAAATCGCACAAGACAAGGCACGATAACTTCTAGAAAAAGGAGAGACGTCTTTAATTTCAACTGTCGGGTGCTGCTTAGGCAGCGTATTTTTTATTTCAGTTTTTCGGGCAAATCACACCGGGTTTTTCTGGAGTCGCGGTTTGTAGCCAACACGTCTTACAGAAAGCTGAAGGCGACTTTGGTGTATGAGAGAAATTCGTCTTTGAAAGCAACGAAGGTGAAGAAGCCGCTGGGTATTATTATCGGGCTTCATTAAAGACAAACAGAGAAAAAAAAAAATCAACTCCAGAAATCGTTTTTGGAGCTGTCGGGACTTCCTTGTGCGTTTGCTTGAGACCATCGATAAAGACAAATACGTGGAGAAAAGACAAAGAATAAACGCTCAAGTCTATATTCGGACGCAGACAAAAGAATAGAAGAGGATGAGTTTAAATCAGTGTATATATTTTTTTGGAGTGAATATTTTTTTTTTTTCGGGCCTGCTTGCCCAGATAAGGAAATCGAATATACCAAGTAAGTCGCACTTGGTCAATAGGCATAAAGAAGAATTGAATAAAATAGTATTTGCTGAAGAAAGACAAAGTGCGTGACTTTATGTGGAAGAAAATCGCATGACAAGAGGAGCCAGATTAATATTTCAGTGAAGAATAAAATAAGTCGACAGCTGGAAGAAATCGATTAAGTTGGGACGCCAGTCAAAGAGAAATGAAATCAAATCTTGAATAAGACATAATATAGTTGTCTTGGAGGATGACAAGGGAAGAATAAGCCAAAAATTGAGTAAGACAAGCAGACGGTAGAGTCAAATAAAAATAAGACGAATTTGTTCATCTTATTTGGATCGCTGCTAAAGTCAAGTGTTTGTATCGGGTGCTACTTAGCTGAGTGCCTAATACAAATTCAGGTGTCGGGAGCTGCTCATCAATACTTTATATTGACAGACGAATTTAATCTTTGAAAGTCGTGGCTGGGAATTAGTGCTTCAGAATAGAAGCCTTTGGCAAATATTGAAATCTTTTTGCTTGAGCAATTTTATCTCTAAGCTTCAGTCTGAGTTAGTTTCTGCTGTAGCTTACTGTGCATTCTGTCAGCACAAAACAGACTTATATGTAAGTATTGCACTATGTATTGAATGTCAAGTTTGCATTTGATCAGAGAAATCCTGTACCAAAACATCTAGCAGCTGACAGAAATTCCAGGGCAGCAAACTGATAAAAATTACATCATAACTAGTAAGGGACAGTACAATGAAGGTCTGAAATCAAGTCAGTTGATTGGGTTTTCAGTTTGGCAGCGAAAATGGGCGTCATGAAAACATTGTCCAGAAATAAACAGGTATTCAAAGAACTTGAACAATCCCAATACAAGCTCAATCGCGAGTTGTTGCGTGTAGAACGGGCGCTTTCAGAGCTTGGACGGTCTAAAGGATCCAATTCACTTCCTATCATCAAAGGTCCGACATCGCAAAACAAAATGAAGTTGTGTTCTTATTACGGAAAGTCGTACGACTTAAACCATGATTGCCCTTTGAGACCTAAGGGCAAAGCGCATAGAATAATGTGGGCTCCCTATGAGGATTCAGAACCTAAAAAAACCAACCAGCAAAGTAATCGTGAAGAATCTAAATCTGAACATGATGTCTTTTCAAGTGAGGTGTCAAGAAGCCTCTACAATGAGTTTTCAGCAGTTGGTGACCAGTATACAACTGATCCTAGGGAAGCTACACCTAACAGTCCTGATTTTTATGACAGCGATGATGAAACTTTGCATGAGTATGAGACAGCAGTGTTTTCACATGTGCAGAATGATCCTATTGAATGGTCACATGAAAGTACTCCAGAATTGGGTACTAATGATGCATTGTATGTAGAGGATTCATGTCAGGGCGAATCGGATTTTTCAGATCAGAATTTAGAAAATAAGTTAGAATGTTCACATGTTGACATGGAATCCCAAGATTGTGAGTTGGAAGGTGATACAGTTACATCGGGAGTGGAAGTGTGTGAAGATACCATTATATCAGCAGCTTCTACTTTATCAGTTGAGCCATCCTTGGAGGTACACAGAAGCAGTACCTTAGATGTTGAGGTGTGCATGGATGAAAGCACACATGATGCTGCTTATCATTTAGTGAGTGACGACGAATCAGCCTCATATCATAGTGCATATTGTGAACCGGAAAACTTGTATGGGGGTCATAAGCTACAGAGTCATCATTTGGTTGGGCAACTAAAGGTGAATGACAATATGATTGCCACAACCATTGAGCATTTTGATGTTGCTCGTCAGATGTTAGCTACCTATGGTTGGAGTACTCCTTTGACAGATGAGCACGGTGATAGTAGTTTTTCCCTTGCAGAGATACATGCACTTCGAGAAGCAGTTGGAATGATGAAACAAAATTACCTAAAACTACTTGCAGACAGGGATTTCCTTCTCGAGTGGGATTGCATTGGTTATGATGCTTTGCAGAGGAAAGAGGAGCAGGTTGATGAGCTCACTCATGAGCTTGAGGTGACTATGGACTCGTTGAAGAGCAGTCAATTGGCCCTTCAAGAGTCACAGTCACGGTTAGAAGAGTTGACCGTGGAGTTGAGGTTGGCACAGTCTCCACCAGCTGCAGATACGGTACAGTTATATACAGAGGCAGTTGATGAGGATGTTATATCCACGAGTTGTAGTGAGGATGTGGTTACATCTACCACAGATATTGGTGCAGTCAATTCAGCTGGGATGAGTGTTTTGGTTGAGAACTCTTGTGATGAGATAGTTGATTTTTCCGAGAGTTGTGTGACAGATCACGTCACTACTTCATTGTCGTCACAGGAGATATGTGGGGCATCATCCAGTATGGAGATTTGTACTTATGCTAATTTGTTTCCCCAGGACTATGATGGACAGCCATTGACAGAGGTGGGAGCATTTTATCTTGATTGCATCGTGAGGAGTGTTTATCACTTCTCCTTTGGTCCACACACGGAGGATTTGATGATGCATCGGTGTGGATTGGCCCAGGAGTTATACCATCCGTTGTGGGATGGGTATTCACCGTCTTCAGAAGATGGGATTAGAGGCTGCAAGCGTCCTCAGCTGTTTGCGGGGGATCACTTGCAGGGACAGTTATCAGTTTTACATCATGCCGATATGTATCCAACTGGGTTTGCTACTTCTATGTCACAAGGTTTTCTTATGGGTACATGGTTACAGGATGACTACGGTGTCAGTTGGCATGATGGCTTGGTCAGTTATCACATTCATGAGGGTTTAGCAGAGGACAGGGAGAGATTCAGTGTAGCAGATGCTTCTAGAAGTTCTTTTCTCCGCATGACAGATGGATGTGAATTTAGATTGTATTGGGATCCAGGTGGTGACAGTTTTGGCACTGAGTATTGGATGGGTCCGATTGGGTTACTTCACTATTTTCAGCATGGTGAAGTTGGAGGCAGTAGAGCGCAGTGGCAGCCTAAGGAGGGCGGTCACGACAGACTTTCACTCTGGGTTTGGGATCCAGGGATAGCTTGCGCAATTGAGTTTTGATGATGCTACAGGAGACAGTTCGTGATGTGTGGGACATTTCACAGTTTTCCTTTTGGGGCCTTCCGAGGATTGGAGTTTGTTTGCAGTGGAGATTGCTTGGGGACAAGCAATTTCAGGGAGGGTGGACTGTCATGTCCCCATTTTTTGGCGAGCATCAGAGATCGTAAGATTAGCCTATCATGAGACCCTCGTAGGCTAATAGAGAGGTTAGAGGGTCATTTCGGAGCTTGGCTCCATTTCAGATTGTCAGTACTTGATCAGTTGGCTTTCGTTCGGGCTCGTTTGGACACTTCTAGCCTGAGTTGCTATTTTTAGCAGTATTCAACACTCAGCGTGGGACCCCTGCTATTTTTAGCAGTATGGATTGATAGCGTTCAGAATCACTTCCTCAGTCGACAACTTCAGACGGCTCGTGCATTAGATGAATAATGAGAGAGATATTAATATTTAATTGAATTAATTAAATATTAATTAATTGGAGTTTATAATATAAAGTTATAATATTTTACTATAACTTAAGTGATTTTTGCTGAAGGGGTCGCCATCATTGAAGGGGCCACTTTTAATTATATTTTATAATTAAAAGTGCTTTCGAAAACTATTGAAAAATTAAAAAGAAAAGTTCGAATTTATTTAAATGAAACCTAATTGAGAAAATTCGAACTCTTGAGGAGATATAAGGGTTTCATTGGGTTTTGAGCTCATTATGTTATGAAATGGATGTTTGATCAAGTCTTCTTCCGGAGAACGAAGCCAAGGGTTTCAGTTGTTTACAGGCATTGGAGAACGAGCCATCTTTAGTGTTGCAGTTTAGAGGCTGTGAAATATCAGCTGATTCATTGCTTATCAGAGAGGTAGCTTCATTCAGAGGTTATCACAGAACTTATTCAGAGATTGCATCTTCGAGGGTTTTACCATCTGCTGCAAATACCAGGTTTTTACATCAATAATATTGTTGCTTTTTAAGTTGCATGTCAGCAGATCTTATTTGTAATCGTTCTAGAAGATTAATAAATAATCTGGCATCAGGAGATTCAATAGATTCTATCATTTTCAGAGTTGTATTATTCTATTTAAATTTATTCAGCAATCTCTTTCAAAATTGCAAATTTCATTTGTCCTGCAAAAACACCAAAATACACAAAACAATCAAAAAAATAGACAGATTCAGAAACAGGGAAACAGGGGTTTCTACAGATTCTTTCTGGGTTTCCAGAGAGCTTCGCAGTGGTATGTTTTTCTTGGCATTCTGAGCACCTTCAGGAATTTACTATTTTTAGTAAATTCTATTTTTAGCAGTCAGCATTAGCTCAGTCAACTTTCCTCTTCTGGCAGTTCATTGGGTAATTCTCATTTTTGGCTTAAGGGGTTCATTTTGGAGAAATAAGTTATTTTAAGTCAAAATATTCTATTTTAAAAATACCCCTTGGCCTAGTGATATAACTTCAAAGTTGTTTTAAAGAAGGGGACTTTGAGGAGTATTTTCTCATGAAGGAAATATTTTTATATTTCTAAAGTTTATATTTGCTCAAGGGAAAATGGACGCCTATTTGGAGGAGTTTATATTTTATTTTAAAAAAAAGAGAAGTGATTTATATCTCTCAAGGAAGGTACGCCATTTTGAAGAAAGATTTTTGGTCAAAGTTAAACCTAAAAGCAGCTTGGGATTAGGGCACACTTTCTAGAAGCCTCCAGAGTCTTCTCTTCAATCTATAAAAGGAGGTTCCTTCTCTTCATTTGGATTATCTTATGTTTGAAGTATTGTTATGCTGCCGGAATGGTGCTGGGACTGCTTCGAGGAATGAATGCCTCCTAGCCATGGCTCAACTTCATGCTTGAGAAATAGCATCTAATGGAGAATTTAGTATGCTTGTGAGAGAATTTGTAGTGAGGTTTGCTTTGTTGCATTGTTTTGCTTGTAGTTGTGTTTTATGCATTTTATATCAGATTCTGGAGTTGCTGTTTCTGTGTAGCTGAAAGTTATTTTTACTCATATATCAGAAAACAAATTTATTCTCCTTCTGGGTATTGATCCATTGGTTTTCCTTGATAGGGGCGCCTACTCTTGTTAAGTTTCAGATTTTTTAACAGAGGATTGAATTTTATTAAGGAAAATCGCCCTTCCTTGAGGGCCGTACCATTTGGTACCTTCTTGGAATTTGTGCAAAATGATTGAGGGGTTTTTGGTGGGTTTTCAGTGTTTAAGCTTGGTCGCCTTCATCATTAGGGTATATTGCATTTAGTTTCACATCAATAGGATGAGTTGTGAGAGAGATATGATCATTTTAGTGTGGTGTTAGGTTGCTGGTTTACATTTTAAAATGCAGATCTGTCTAAATCAGAATCATCAGTTTGGTCTTCGAGTGAAGTATTTGGTCTTGGCATTCTTGTTAAGCAAGGAGAATCCTCTTATTTGATGCAACGCTAAATTGTTCTAATCCTATGCTCTTGGCAGGCGATTTCTCTTCATATTGTAAGTTGAACAGTAGTACTGTCAGCATTTCTCTAATCTTGCTTATCATGTTTTGTAATGACTACTTTACATTCTGAAGTTGCATTGTATTTCTTTATATCTCCGCCATATGGTCACCTCATTTCCGTACTGGATTGGGTAGCACATACTTGGTGTTGAGTTTGCTTTCAGCACTTGTGGTAGAGATCCTCTGACCATATGTTCGTCCATCTTGGACACATTCTTGGTTAGAGTTACCTTCAGTTGCAATTTGTTTTAATGCACTGACGATCCTCTTGCCATATGACAGCCTCTCTCTTGTTGAGATTGAGTGCGCATTCTTGGCAACGAGTTATTTGTAACTGCTGGTTTGATTGAACTCACCCTAACGGATTCTTGTTGTTGAGTTGTAAAATTGAAAAAATTGGCTCCGAATATTTCATCATCACTTTTCAGCATTTTACAAAGATCTCGCACGTACGAGCATTTGCCAAATCCCGAAGGCTGACGGCTAGGCTCGTTGGATAGCTGAAGTAATTACGCTCAAGTGTCGTGAAGACTTCGAACGTGAACAACTTCATCTGACAGGCCTAAAGGCTAAGCGCCCCTGGCCTATAGAAATACAATGAAAATTTTATGCCAGTTCGCCCGCTTATTTATGTGCCTGGTAGAATTTCTGCCACGATCTTTCAGAATGTCGGATTAAAAGGCAACTTGGTGCAAAGCGAAGCTAGACTAGAGTAGTATTGATGTCAGGAAGACCTCATCAGCAAACTGGATCATCTCAAGGGTCATTTTGAAAAACGCCCCTGAGCTACAGTTGCACTAGAAACGCAACGAAGAAGCTCAAGGATGTGAAAACTCTATTATAAGCTCATCTTCGGACATCGACTGCCAGAGCTCTGGGACTCGGATGACTGCGTTTGATAGCTTGTCGGATAAGCAGACTAGTCACGAAGAGATTGACTGCATCATCCACCAGAAACACCAAGATCCAACACCCCTTTAAGAAGGGCGCCCTCAAGCTACAGGCGTGCTAAAAGCTGGAAAAGGACAAGCTTCTGCAATCTGGAACTTTGGAATCTTCAACTTTTGTCGCCAATTGCCGAAGTTATGGGTCTCGGAAAGCCTCGCAGGCTAGCTCATCGGATAGGCAGACCAATTCTGAAGAGATTGACTATAGTTATGAGCACTTATCACAAAATTTAGGCCTTCAAAAAGAAGGGCGCCCCTGGACTACAGGTGCGCTTTCTTGCTTTTCTCTGAGAAATCTTCATAATTTAATCACTAAAAACTCCGTCTTGACCACTGAAATGATCATGCGAAAGCATAGTTGTTGTCGTGAAACGCTTCTTCATCATGAAATGCTCCATTCTAAGCCTCTGATGTAGGTTCTGATCAATGGATGGTACCTTTGACTGACAAACTGCTGACAAAACTCCATGCTTGATATTGCCCAAAAATTGTATTTTACATCATTTTAGCAAGATTTAGACTCTTTAAAACAAAATGCCTTGATGAAGCAAAAATTTTGGTTTTGGGTACAACACATCACAAAGCAGAATTGAGGATAGAGAAGTCAGATCTGTTTGAAGACAGTTACTCTACATTCATTATTTTCAATCAAGTCAAGGTTGGTGCCTTGCAAGTTAGGGGTTGGTGCTCCTTGTAGGTTGGTGCCTACTAAATCAGATTTAGGGGTTGGTGCCTGCAATCATTGTAAACTCATATAAATATAAAATACAATTTTTGGTGTCAACTTGTTCAGATTGATTCATTATTGCATAGTTGATATTGTGTCAGAGGTTAAAGTTGACAAAAGTTGAGAGGGTAAAAGTTTGTTAATATATTGATTCAACCCCCTCCCCTCTCAGTATATTTTTGTGCTCTTTAATTGGTATCAGAGACACACGTGTTGGGTTTGAATCCCCTCGGCTTGCTCTGAGGGGAGATTGTTGGCAAATGGTCAGCACTCCCCTCAGGATTCGTGAATGGACCTAACCGCCTCCCGTGGATCCGTTAACTCTGGCAGTTGTATCGGGCATTAACAAATCGATCTTTTGGTGCAACAACAACTGTGGGGCCAATAGGGTTCACACAAGCCAATGATAAGATGTATTCAGAGGAGCAAGCTTCAAAATTTCGCACACAATTCCTTGACTTTGCAAATCTTTGTGATCCAACATTGAGTAAACCACAAGCGAGGTTGGATAGAGCTATATTAGCTCAAACTGACCTATTGAATGGTGGACATGGAATGGGAGGGATACACTACAATTGAAGATGCTTGTCACTCGCCTCCTTGCACAGGGTGCTAGTTCCTCTCTTACAAAGACGAATTGGTCCACGTATGGCTTTATCCACTCCATCAATAGGAATAGACTTACCTCAGACGAGCTGAGAAGCTAGTGGCCGTGCATAGTGCTCTTTGACTTCAAAATCGTCAAACTCTAGAGTATCGGCAAACACTCCAGCTTTACGGTGGGATATTGATCCTGAAGACGTGGCCCAGGTTGATGAGGAGAAGACACCAGAGGGATTGGTTGGGATTCCGTTGGATGAGGTGGACCATCACAGTGGCAGTGAATCAGAGGAGGACTCTGATTTTGATGCAGTGTTGGGAGATGCAAATTAGGGGCAGCAGTGTACTTTGTTTTTTTGTATTTTGATTTTCATATCATAACTGAAAGTAAAACTATATGGCAGCAATGTAGCCTTTGGGCATTTTGTTATAAGTTTACAACTTGTACATTATTTTTTGATATCACATGCATATTGACAATGAATTCTGAATTCTGAATGCATATTGAGTATTGACAATTAACTCTAAACACAAATGTTATATGTTAAGGTTCTGTAATGTATATATGCATGCTTTATCCATGTTTTCATATGAATATTTAAAATTTCCCTATATGTTTTAAATTCTCCCTATATTTTATATAGCCATCCCCTTTTCCATCCCCAAAATTGGCTTGAAAAATAGGGGACTTGGGGACGCATCCCACCATCCCTGCTGCCCCCATCCCAGAAACTCGGGATAACACTGGTAACTTAGGCTTATTAGACAGATAACAGCGACCGAGAACAAAAGAGAGCCAAACAAAAGGAAGCTTAATCAGCGAGCAATAACAGCACTAAGTGCCAAGCTACTCACTGGGAATTTCCTGTATACTGACCAGAGCCTATGTCCGCCAAAGCTGCTACCTGGGTGACCACTGAACAAATGCCTGCTGGAGCTCATGGAGTCTGTAACCAGCTAGACCAGCAGAATTACGATAATGCAATGTCGATCAACACCTTGGAGACTAAAGAAAACTCAAACAGGTCTGATTGTTGAAATACCAAATCTTTGTGGTCTCTGTTTTTCTTATAATGCAGGGATTTCTAGAGATTGTTCATAATGTTGTTATAGTTTGGATGCTGTTTTCCTTCAGTACAAAATTCATGAACTGAGCTTCTGTCACTCTTCTTATTTACTCTTTAGGGGATGCTGTTATCGTAAATCTCCATTTTTATATTACTATATTTTAAAAAAAAAAAAATTGGAAGGAAGATAGAAGCTAAAATGAACTAAAGGGTACATAATGCATTCAAAAACATTTGACTACAAAATATTTTTAGTTACTAATTAAATGCACAGGATCATATGCCATCGAGAATGAAGGTCTAAAAAGTTTTAAATCTAACTTTTCAATCTAAAAGCATCTTATCCTAAAATTATACTCTTTTAGAACATCCTAGAAAGAAGCAACTTATGGAACTTCTATTTTAAGATAAATGCTCAAGCACTGGAATACTGTGCTAGAAATCAAATCATAAAAAGATAACATGAGCTGTATGTTAATTGACAGAATTCTATCTCAAAGACTTTATCTGAAAAGGTTTCCAACTAATTCTAATTCATTTAAGAAAGATAAATCGTGTTTTAGTGAATACGTCTATGAAAAACCAACCAAGTAAAGTCAAATGAATTGCAAACAAACTAGAATAAAGTGACACATTGAATACAACTTGCCTTTGTTCTAGCACCACTGCATTTGTATGTTACTTATCATCCTTGCATGCATGATTTATAACTACTACAAAAAAACTAGAATAGAACAAACATTTTCATCCATATAACCACATTTTTAACACTTACTTGAGCACTGAGAAAGCGGAGAGCAGATATTTCTGCAAATGTAACCCCACCAATAAAAACAACCAAGACAAGCAAGCGCCGCCCATCTACAACTCCACTGTTAAAAAGAGATGTTTTGTCAATAAACGAATGAATAAATACTAATAGCCTCTAATCATTACATCTGTATATCAAATATGTATTATTGATGGCCAAGGTAGGTTGAACAATCAATATGATAGAAGAAAACAATGAAGATTTATGGTGGCATGCAAAGCTAATAATCCAAACTGGGAACAAATATTTCATATTTGGAAGCAAAACTATTTTTGAAATGCCATTCAAACTCTTTGGAAACAAGAGAAAGGATATAAAAATTGTCAGAAATATGTCTGTATATAACTATTATTCTACCAAAATATCAATGTTTTTTCAAGTTTTGGGAACAGGGAGTTTTGGAGATGAAAAGAAATTCTTAATTTTGGGGGTGCCAGTGGATGGATATTAAAATAATTTATAAAAGTTCATATTTGAATTTTTAAAATACAATATTAAATAACTTATGCAAACTAAAAGAAGCTGAAGTTTTATAAACGTAAACATTTTTATATATCTTCTAAAAATATGAACATGAACCCATTCAAAATTATAAAGCTCTTGAGAACTTCTCTATATTTGAAAGGAAGTGACCAAAAACAATATTTTTTGCCTCGGTCCTTCACTTCTACAGTTTTTCACTTCAAAATCAAAACAAATCAGAGCACAGGAAACAAAAGAACTTACAAATCGGGTATTAAAAGAATTGTCGTGATTAGACAAGCAGGGCACACCTCAATTTTGCTGTTTTTAATTTTGTTCTGTAAGTACTTGATTGAGAATTTGAGAGTTGGGGGTTAAGACAAAGTTTACAATTTGTAATTGACTACATGAAACAAACTCCATCTTAATGTCTTATATTTGTTTCTATTTCTATGAACCAGATTTGGCATAAAAAACAATAATGATTCTTTTTCCCTATTTTCATGAATATTTTCAGTGTTTTTTAGTTTGCCAATTTTTCCCATTTAAAACCCAAGTAATTGAATTCTACTTATATTAAATATTTTTATCAGGATTTAACTACATAGTTTTTGTGTTAAACTCATTGACTCATATTTCATGAGTAGTGGTTCACACAAACCCATCCCTAATGAGAAATTAGAATGAATGGTTCACTTAGCACTCATTGCATCTAGGTGATGCTCAAAGAGGTGAAGCATCCAGACTTCACAGGAGATCATCCATCTCAGTACTACTCTTAACTCAAATGTGTGTTGCCATGGAGTTTCTCCCCCAAAATCAAGCCCACTTAGCTTGCTACCCTATTTGCAAAACCTTCAGCAAGTATTGTGCCTCATGAACCATTCATCAGACAGCCCCTTTAGCTTATCCATTGATAAGTAGGAGGTATTTTCCACAATATGCCAAATTATGATATTTATCTCAAGATTCAACTACATAGTTTTTGAATCGAACTCATTGATCCAAATTTCATTAGTGGTTCACACAACCCCCTCTCTCATGAGAATGAATGGTCCACTTCTGAGAGGTCACACATCCCAATACTACTCCAACTCAAACACGCTTAACCATGGAGTTTTTCCCCCAAGATCAAGCCACTTAGCTTGCTATCCGATTTGCAAAACCTTAAACCAATGTTTTGCCTCATGAACCATTCATTATGGAGCCCCTTTAGCTCATCCATTGATAAGTGGGAGGTATTTTCCCCAATTTGTTGAATTATGATATTTATATCAAGATTCAACTACATTATTTTTTAGTCAAACTCATTGACTGGTATTTCATGAGTAGAAGATTCACACAAATCCATCTCTCATGAAAATAAATGATCCACATAGCACTCATTGCATCTAGGTGATGCTCCCAAGGGTAAAGTATTAAGACTCATTCCAACACTACTCCAACCCAAACACGCTTAACCATGGAGTTTTTTCTCCAAGATCAAGCCCACTTAGCTTGCTACCCCATTTGCAAAACCTTCAGCAAGTGGTGTGCCTCATGAACACTTTCAGTTTGCCATATCAATGCCATGGAAATGTAAAGCTACTATAGTTTTTACAGCTGATTCTAAATCATGGAAAAGTGAAGATATAAATTTGTGAAGTCTACAATGAGAACTGAAGTCAGCAGCTTGCAGTTGTGACCTGATATGAAGTGAATTATCCCGGTGATTTTTGTTAAATTTAGTGATCAGATTAAGTGCACAGAAAATTAATTCAAAATTTAGACACAAAGACACAGCAGATACCCTGGGAAAACCCTCCTCTTGAGGGAGAAAAACCCAGCAACAATATATCACTTATATATTGATATGTAAACACAAGAGTCTTCTTTACAAAGGCCGATATGAAGGCCAATAATAGGCACCACAAACTGATGCAAATACTACAACACAATGAAGTGAATCTCAATGATAATGCACAGCCTTCTATCAAGAATCAATCTGCACTTGAGGATATCAAACTTTTTGTGAATAACCGAACTGAGAATAATAGATGCTTTATAATGGACGAATCAATGAGTATATGTACAAATGAATAGGAGAGACGCATCCCTTCTAATTGTTCATGTCGGCCCCTATCCAAAAGTCGCGACTTTAAGAAATCGCGTCTCTTCATGGATGTCGGCCTCAATAAACAAATCACAACTCTTCATAACAAATGATGTCGGCCTTAATTAAATCGCACCTTCATAAGAAATCGCGCCTCTTTAGTATTTGAATCAAGGTCGGCCTTGATAGAAGATCGAACCACTTCATTAAATCGCAATATATATAAATTAGATAGTCAAAGGCTATTATCTAATTTATTCAATATGTAAGGGAGATCGGCTGGAAGTATAGACCGACGCTGTACATGAACATCAACACTCCCTCTCAGCTAGGGAGAATACTTCCAGCTGCACAAGACATATCACCTCAATGTGATGTCTACCACAATGGCTACAACCAAATGTGGAAAGGAAGAATATCACCTCAACATGATATCAACCATAATCGCTACAACCATATATGGTATGTACAAGTGTCCATCACTTGCGTGATGTCACCTCAACATGACTTTTCACCATGGCTCTCCCAAAGGGTGAAACACAAGTACAAAAATCATCATGGATTCTCTCACGTGATGCTGTCATGGAGTCACACACATGACATCCACCATGACTCTCTCAGAGGGTGGAATCAAGGGATTTCACCTCAAAATTCTCTCATAGAGAAGAACTCATTAATCAAGGGATTTCACCTCCAACTTCTCTCACAGAGAAGAACTCATTACAAGCTATCACTGATACTAAGTCTCTTTCTCAGTTAAGGCTGGATTCTCCACCATACCAAGCTTATCTCGAAAGTACACAAACTTTATCCTGGAGAGAGGCTTGGTGAGAATGTCTGCTGTCTGCTCATCAGTGCTGATATATCTCAACTGTATAGCCTTCCTCAATACCATATCTCTGATATAGTGGTATTTTATCTCAACATGCTTGGTTATGTCATGTAACACAGGATTGACAAAAAGCTTCACACAACTCTGGTTATCACAATGAATGATAGTAGGCTCCATTGATTGTCCAAACAATCCTGCAAGGAGCTTACGAAGCCACACTGCTTCCCGAGCTTCCATACAAGCTGCAATATATTCTGCCTCTATTGTACTCAATGCTACAAAAGACTGCTTCCTGCTGCACCAGGAAATCATAGCCGATCCCAAATTGAAGCAACATCCAGAGGTACTCTTCCGATCTATGACACATCCTGCCCAATCAGAATCAGTATAACCATGCAACTCCAAGTCAGCATCTGAAGAATATCTCAACCCATATCCAACTGTGCCACGCAAGTATCTTAGGATATGTTTGGCTGCAACAAGATGTATCTGTCTCGGTTCACACATGAACTGACTAATTGCACTCACAGCATAACAGATATCTAGTCTATTGTTAACTAGATACATCAAGGACCCAATCAGCTGTCTGTATTTTGAAGGATTCACCAAGTCTGAACTAGCTGCAGCCTCCTTCAATTTATGAAGGTTGGTCTCCATAGGTGTAGACATGGATTTGCAATCCATCATACCAAACCTCTTAAGTACATCAATGGTGTACTTCCCTTGACTTAGAATCATCTCATCTGGTTTCTGCCAGACTTCTAAGCCAAAGAAGCAATGCATAAGTCCAAGGTCTTTCATCTCAAACTCAAAGGCCAACTCTTTCTTACATTTGATGATTAGGTGCTCTTCTCCAGTAAGAATCAAATCATCAACATATAAAACCAAAATAAATGCTTCACCATCAATTACCTTAAAGTATAGGTTAGAGTCAGCATCATTCTTCAAGAAGCTCAAACTTGACATGTAACGATCATGCACGAGGAGCCTGCTTAAGACCATACAAGGCCTTCCTCAGCTTGCAAACATGAGACTCCTTTCCATGTACCTCGAACCCATCAGGTTGCTTGATATAAGCTTCTTCCTTGATCACACCATTTAGAAAAGCTGTCTTCACATCCATTTGATGAATCTTCCATCCTCTAGATGCAACAATGGCAATGATAGTCCTGACAGAAGTATAGCGAGCAACAAGAGCAAAAGTTTCTTCATAATCGACTCCCTCTTTCTGAGAGAACCCTCGAGCCACGAATCTTGCTTTGTACTTCTCTATACTCCCATCAGCTGCATGCTTGATCTTGAAGAGCCATTTCAAAGATACCACAGATTTGCCTTTGGGTCTAGGAACAATGTCCCAAACATCATTCTTGAGAATTGATTGGTACTCCTCTAACATAGCATCTTTCCAAACCTGTTGACTGGAAGCTTCCTCCACACTAGAAGGCTTAGACTCAATAATCTGACTCATCAAGGCAACATAACTGGAGAACTTATGTGGCCTTTTACTTTCTCTGAATGTACCTCTAGGAGCTGAGAACCTTTTAGCCTCTTGCAGTTTTCCTAGCCCAAAGAGGTCTCTTTCTTCTAATCACAATATCAATAGGCCCATCAGTAGGTTCCAAGGGCTCAACTGGATCAACATCTTCCTTCGGTTCTGAAGTCTCCCTCTGAATCTCAGGAGTATGGTCAATTTCCATATCTTGAGGAGGCTCATCATAGTCAATCTCCACATGAGTTCCCTTGGATCTTCTAAATGCAACATCTTCCTCAAATGTGACATCTCTATTGATTTCAATCAACTTCTGACCTGGAACATATATTCTGTGGGCTTTTGATGTCTCACTATAGCCCACAAATATTCCCTTCTTGCCAAAAGGCTCCAACTTAGTTCTCTTTTCCTTTGAAACATGAACATAGACAGGACATCCAAAGATCCTCAAATGACTAACCTTAGACTTCTTTCCTGTAAAGGCTTCTTCCGGAGTCATATTCTCCAAGACCTTGTGAGGACTTTTATTCTGAACATATACTGCAGTCCTAGAGGCTGCTGCCCATAAGAAGGTTTGCAGATCCTAGTCATGAATCATGACTTTCACTGCTTCGATAATCGTCCTATTCTTTCTCTCTACAACACCATTCTGTTGAGGATTATAGGGGACACAAAACTCCCTCTTAATCCCAGCATCAACACAGAAATTTCGAAAGCTACCAGAGGTGTATTCTCCTCCATTATCAGATCTGAGGATCTTGATTCTTTTACTGGAAAGATTCTCTACTAGAGCTTTGAACTCTTTGAACCTTTCTAACACTTCCTCAAATTCTTTAGTTTTCAAAACATAGATCCAAGTCTTTCTAGAGTGATCATCAATAAAAAGAACATAATACAAGAAACCACTCGAAGAAGGAACAAACATAGGTCCACATAAATCAGAATGAATAAGGTCTAAAATACACTTAGATCTACTTTCTCTACTATGGAAAGGAGCTTTTGAATTCTTACCCATAGCACATCCTTTGCAAGTTCCTTCATGCTCCTGATTGAACTTAGGAAGTCACGTGACCATCTTCTGCATGATAGGTAAGGCTCGGAAGTGAAGGTGAGCCAATCTTTGATGCCACAAATCACATAGGCTTGAAGAATCATGAACTAATGCTTGTAGAGGATGTGTACATAGCCTATAGAGACTTTCATTTCTAACACCAATTACTTGAGCATCCTTGAGACTGGAATTCTCCATCCACACAAGAACTTTGCCTTTGGAGAAGGCAACTTGATATCCTTTATCTTCTAGAGCTGAAATGGAGATGAGATTGCGCTTGATTCTTGGAACATAAAGAACGTCTCTCAACTGAAGTGTAATGTCGGAATCCAAATGAAGAGTAGAGGTCCCAATCCCTTTCACGGAGTAGCCAAGATCATCTCCAATAATAACTTGTTTGGAAGAGTCTTTCTCCACCAAACTTGATAAGTGCTCCTTAAAACTAGTAATGTGTCGAGAAGCACCACTATCGATCAGCCAAGTGTTGGTATCTATAGGTACATTGTATTACACAAGTAATTGGTAAATTAATTGATGTTATTAACAAGAGTGAGACGCTCAATAAATAGTTTACAAGATTTACAAAACTGGGAAGTTTCTAAAAAGAAACTCCAGATAAGATCGGAGACGATCTTATCTCTATCTTACAATATCTTACAATATTGAGCATTAATAAATAAATAAACATTATTTTAATACCCTCCCTTAATGCTCAATCTATCAACTACACCAAGATGCCCACAGATTTTACAAACTTATCATCTTGGGCGACTTGGTGAGAATAATACTATTTATCACGATCCTCTGGCGGAACATCACGGCAAGCGGGCCCGATCCCATCTTCAACCCGACTTCCGAGATAAACAAATGACAATGAGTTTCCACATGCTTGGTTAGCTCATGGAAGACCGGATTCTTGGCAAGTTTGAGAACTCCCTGATTATCACAGAACAAGGGAGTCGGACCTGCTTGAGATATTTGCATATCTACAAGCATCCGGTGAAGCCAAACTGCCTCACATGCACCAGCACCTCTTGCTCCCGATACTACCTTACATCGAGGAGAAACCCTTTACCCCTGCTTCTTACTAGTCCATGTACGCCGGATCTAAAGCCCGAACACATACCCGGATGTTGATTTCCACGTCATCCGTGAACCTGCTAATCTGAATCACGTAGACGAGTTTAGGATCGTGACTCCGAGTGTACACGAGTCCAAAATCAGGAGTGCCCTTCACATAACGCAGCACACGCTTCGCTGCTACCCAATGATCAGCCTTAGGGGCTGTCATGAAGCGTGATATGTAGCTCACTGCAAAACTCAAATCAGGTCTAGTAGCAGCAAGATAGATGAGGCTACCTACTAGTTGCCTGAACAATGTTTCATCTACCACAGGTGAATCGGACTTAGCTGACAACAAGCCCTTTTGCATGGGTGTAGAAGCGGGTTTGCAATCTACATTGGAACTTATCGGAAGACTTCGAGCATACTTGGGTAGGAGATAGAAATGCTGCTCTATGCACTTAAACCTCAACACCCTATAAACAGTAATGTCACGAGGAGGCCCAAATTACTTGTCATGTCAAGAAGTTTTGCACACAAGTCTGTTTGATCACCGATTGATCAAAGTCTTTGAAGCGCGATAATGATCAGTCAGCCCACGTAGACAACAACAAGCAGAATCTCATTACCAGTCTTCTTGACATACAGGTTCGAGTCAGATGGACTCCTCTGAAAACCATGATCTGTGAGGTACGTGTCAATCTTAATGTACCAAGCTCGAGGAGCCTGTTTCAGGCCATAGAGTGCCTTGACCAATCTGCACACCTTCTGTTCTTGACCAGCAACTTTGAAACCTGGAGGCTGCGTCATGTATACTTCCTCCTTCAACTCACCATTGAGGAAAGCACTCTTTACATCCTCGATGGACCTTCCAATAAATTGGGCTTACGCTAAGGCAAGGGCAGGCATTATGAAACCATTTTGGTAGGAGCAAAGGTCTCCCTCATAGTCAATGCCTTCTTTCTGTGAGAACCCCCGTGCAACCAGACGAGCTTTGTACTTGTCAAGGGTTCCGTCAGCTTTGTACTTCACCTTGTACACCCATTTGCGGCTAATGGGCTTCTTCCCTGAAGGAAGATTGGAAAGGACCCAAGTGTGATTCTTCTGAAGACTCTGGTATTCTGATTCCATTGCCTTTTCCCACTCAGGTATCCCTTTTGCCTCTGAATATGTCTGAGGCTCATAAACACTGTGAATGTTGGCCATGAGAGCAAAATTCATTGTAGACTGCTGTTTGCTCTTGTTTTTGGATGATCTACCCTCAATGAGCTCATCAGCACGAAGATCACTGATAGTCTTAGCCCACCATTTCGGTCGGAGAGTAGATGTGCCAACATCAGATGCAACAGGAGGAGCTGGATCTGGCTGTGGATCTGGAACAGGTTCAGCAGGGAGATGTTCATGATCATCTGGAGGAAACTCAGGTTGAGCATCATCAAAGACTAGGTCTTCGTCATCCCTCCCATCAGGTGGACCTAATGGAAGTCGGACACTCCTATCAGGACCCTGTAGAGGCTGATCCTCTGAATGCTGAACAGGTGAGGAAGAGTGAAATGGACCTCGTTCCTCATCAAAGACAACATCTCGACTGAAGATAAGACGATCAGTGTCTATATCAATCAGCCTATATGCCTTGTGGTTGTCACTATACCCTGTGAACATGAGTTTCTGGCTCTTGGAGTCCAGCTTAGTGCGCTTGGCCTCTGGAATCCAAACGCGCACGAGAGCCAAAACTTTCGATAGTGATCCTAGGTTTTGCGGCCAGTTAAACCATAAAGGAGTCTTTATGCGGCATGAGTGAGTGACTTTATTAAGGATAAATTTGATGTATTGGCAACCACTGCCCAAAACTTGGTAGGAACACTCTGCAATGTGGGCACGGCGGTGAGCCATCTCAACAATCGTACGATTGCGTCGCTCTACAACACCGTTTTGCTGAGGAGTGTAGGGTGTGGTTAACTGACGTTTTATCCCATGAGTATCACAGAAGTTGGAGAATGCACTAGAACAGAATTCCCCCCCATTATCTAACCTAAGAGTTATAATACAAGAACTGGACTCTTTTTCAACTAAGGCCTTAAACTTCTGAAATACATTAAAAACCTCTGATTTCTGTTTAAGAAAGTACACCCACATTTTCCTACTATAGTCATCAACAAAAAGTAGAAAGTATTTGCAACCAGTTACAGAAGAAACAGACATAGGGCCACAAATATCGGCATGAACTAATTGGAAGTACCTTGAAACCCGCCAAAATTAAAACACCATCCAGCCAGACGGTGTGCGTCAATCTTGAGTAGATGTCGAGGGTAAATACATCAACAAGTCCCTCCCGAGCAAGCTGAGAGAGATAGTGCACGTTCAAGTGCCCATACCGCTGGTGCCAAAGACTGGTGACAGCTGAATTTCTGGCTGCCAAGGCTAACTCCGGAGAATCACCAGTGTCCACAAGCCTGTAAAGGCCATGATCCTCTATCCCAATGGCCACCGTTGTGCGAGTTTCTCGATCAACAATCGAACATCTGTGCGAGTTGAATACCACATCCATCTGGGGAGAATGCCACATGATGCGGTAGATTGACCGATGTAAATTTACATAATACGCGTTGAGGGAATGAGATCCCTCCCTTGATTTGAACGAGCGGTGCATGCCCGAGCAAGCATGTATTCCTCACACCTCCTCAAAGGATCGTAGGGCTTGATCAACAATAATGAAATGGCGTGAGGCACGGGAATCTAATACCAGCGGAGGACCGAAGAAGGCATGATTACGCGGGCCTTTTGCCCATCGGTCATAAAAGGCCCGATTCATACTGCTTTCCGAGTGCTTTCGGCGACATTAAGCTTTTCACGAAACCCTCCTGCTTCTTTTGTAACGGAAGCCAAGCGAAACCGCGGCAATCTTTCTTGATGTGGCCAAATTTATGGCCCGATGAATTACCTTTGTATATTTTTTCTTCGCCGGACTAGTGGGCTGGCCCGGCTTGAGCCTTTAACTGTGAAGGTGACCTTTCCATATGATGAGTTTTTCTTTTAAAGGCACAACAAAGTGGAGATGATGAATCAACATACGAGCTGTCTCCAGCGATCCTACTGCAACAGGATAGTGCACAAATTCGGAAACTTGAGATCAACATTAGCAGACGTAATGTTGAGGGTCTCTATGAAATGTTCATAGGACTTCGGTAAACTTTTCAAGGTGATCACAACCATGTCTTCCTCCTCCATTTTCCGACCAATCGCCTCCAACTGATCTCTGATCTCCTGGATTTTATTCAAGTGCGCTTGCAGAGTTGTCTTCTCATCCATCATGATAGAAAACAACATATTCTTCAAGAAAAACGCACGGCTTTTGTCGGAAGTTTCATGCATATCCTTCAAGTGATCCCAGATCTCCTTAGCTGATTTAGCGATTAGAGTTTACGATCATCGATAACCCGAAAGCAATAAGCATAGCGAGCTTCACGATTACGCTCGTAAATTTATCGATCCTTACCGCGCCCGGGGTGGTAGCGTTACCCGAGGATCATCTGATCAAAGCGGTATTCAAAATTATTAACATCGGCTGCTTCGAAGTGTTGTAATTTTGCCATTAAGTGGCTGCCCTCCAGCATTAAATTGCTTAAACTGGCCATCTTCACGTTTTTCGAGGCACGAAAAACGAGGTACTGAGAAGAGGCTGATGCACGAAACTCGAGGCATGAATTCCAATGCAGAAAACAGGGACAGATTCAGGTACAGACTGCAGAAAGTACAGTGTACGGATGGCACAAAATTCGAGGCACGGAAAACGATGCACCCAGAAAATTCGGAGACCAACCCAGTTGAGCTCTCGAAAAACCCACCAGGAATCTGTGATCGAAAAAATTTTCTGACTTGAAAAAAATGGTCAAAACCCTGGCCGAAGTCGCTGGAACCCTAGGCGCCAAATTTTCTCCAAAAAATTGCAGAGAACCAGCTCGAAAATCACACAAAATCGTGGCAAATGGAAAACACCAGAGGTGGCGCAAACACGGGCAAGAAAGCACCACGAATCGAGCATAAAAACGTCTGAAAAAAACGCGTCTGAAGAGACTCCCATCGGCACCAAAACACCTCAAAAAAATCGCGTTTGCAGACAGCAGAGATACGCGGCCAAGAGATGCAGAAGTTGCGCCCAGGTGAAGCTAAAAAACGCGTCCAAGATTTGCTAAAAAACGCGCGCCTAGAAGGAACAAGTGAAGGTCGCACGGGCTGGAAACCAAAAATCTGAGACGCGCGGCCAGAGAAGATGAAAATCGCGGCCAGAAAATGCACTTCAGAAAAATGCGTGCCACAAACAGAGTAAAGACGCGACCTGGTTCAGGAAGATGCGCGGGCGGCAGAAAGAACAAATCACGCCCAACTGAAGAGAGAAAAAAAAAAATGCGCCTTCAAACACAGAAGCCACAAGAAACTTTCGAAAAAAAATTTCGAAATTCTGCCCTCACAAAATCTTCGAAAAAAATTCACAAAAGATTTTTATTAAATTTTTAATTCAGAAAGAAAAAAATCTTAAAAAGATTTTTTATGAATTAAAAATTCAATTTTGAGCAAATTGGCTCTGATACCATATTACGCAAGTAATTGGTAAATTAATTGATGTTATTAACAAGAGCGAGACGCTCAATAAATAGTTTACAAGATTTACAAAACTGGGAAGTTTCTAAAAAGAAACTCCAGATAAGATCGGAGACGATCTTATCTCTATCTTACAATATCTTACAATATTGAGCATTAATAAATAAATAAACATTATTTTAATACATTGCTTGACAATGCCGAATAGAACAAGTATTCACATGAATCCTTCTATGGAGAAACATCATCAACATCTACAACGGTGGCTTGTTGCTTAGGTCTAGTTGGACAATGCTTAGCAAAGTGGCCAAACTTATCACACCTAAAGCATTGAATCTTGGATATGTCTCTCTTCTTCTTGGAGATGGGTGTATCATCATTTCCCTTATCTCGATTCCTCTTGAAGAACCCTTTCTTTCCATCTTTTCCTTTCTTCTTCGAAGCATGGGAGGCAAGAACATGAATATCTTCATTCTTTGAACTTTGACTAATGCCTCTAGCCACCAACCTTGATTCTTCTTGAATGCAGTCTACCCTTAGACGATCAAACTTAGGCAATTTTGATCTTGCACTGATTCCCTGAATGTAGGATTCCCAAGACAAAGGAAGACCATTGAGAGCAAGCATAGTCAAGTCTTTGTCGTCAACCAAATGGCCAATTGTCAAGAGTTGATCTCTCAAATCTGAAATCCTCATGAAGTAGGCAATCACTGATTTTCCTTTCGCCATCTTCACATGGTGTAGTTGTTGCTTCAGTGCAAGTGCTCGGCTGGTATTGTTGATTTCGTACATTTCTTCCAATGTTTTAAACATGTCTCTTACCATCTTCAACTTAAAGACAATAGGAACAATATGATCCTCAACGGAATCAACCAATATTTTCATTGCCTTAATATCTTTCTTCATCCACTACAACTTCTCTTCTTCCTCCTCAGGTTTAGGAACATTGGACTCCACAAACTCACCCAAGTCATTTTCTTGCAAGGTAAGCATGATCTTGAATCTCCATGATGTGAAGTTGGATGCTCCCTCGAGTCTATCCTCAATCATCAAACCGTTCACCATCTTGACAAAGGTAGGGATAGACAAATAAGTATAAAGAAGAGAATAGAGTATTGCTGTAAGAACAAATCTGATCACAATCTCCTCAAACCCGCTCTGATACCATGTTAAATTTAGTGATCAGATTAAGTGCACAGAAAATTAATTCAAACTTCAGACACAAAGACACAGCAGATACCCTAGGGAAACCCTCCTCTTGAGGGAGAAAAAACCAGCAACAATATATCACTTATATATTGATATGTAAACACAAGAGTCTCCTTTACAAAGGCCGATATGAAGGCCAATAATAGGCACCACAAACTGATGCAAATACTGCAACACAATGAAGTGAATCTCAATGATAATGCACAGCCTTCTATCAAGAATCAATCTGCACTTGAATACAAACTTGCACTTGAGGATATCGAACTTTTTGTGAATAACCGAACTGAGAATAATAGATGCTTTATAATGGACGAATCAATGAGTATATGTACCAATGAATAGGAGAGACGCATCCCTTCTAATTGTTCATGTCAGCCCCTATCCAAAAGTCGTGACTTTAAGAAATCACGTCTCTTCATGGATGTCGGCCTCAATAAACAAATCACAACTCTTCATAACAAATGATGTCGACCTTAATTAAATTGCACCTTCATAAGAAATCATGCCTCTTCAGTATTTGAATCAAGGTCGTCCTTGATAGAAGATCGAACCACTTCATTAAATTGCAATATATATAAATTAGATAGTCAAAGGCTATTATCTAATTTATTCAATATGTAAGGGAGATCGGCTGGAAGTAGAGACCAACACTGTACATGAACATCAACAATTTTTACCATCAATGATGCATATTTCGCTCAAGTTTTTGTGAGTCTAGAGTCCTTGAACATAGGTATCTTTACCCAAAAACAATGTACCAATAGAGAAGCTTCAAAACCAGTTGCAAAGAGAATTAAACCCTATTTCATCAAGCAATACTGATTGTTATTCTCAATCTACAAAATTGATGGAAAGCAATTGATCCCTAATAAACAGTTGCCAGCAGTTTTAGATGCAATCACTGATATAGAAAATTTATCATCATCAATAATCTCTAGAGAAAACAAATCAATATAACATTTTTAAGTCACATTGGCAATGGGCACATAGAAAAAGATTGTGGCATAGTGAGCAATAGATTTTTTTATCATTTTATATATAACGAATGACATGCAAACATGTTCTTGTTGCTCAAAGTATTTAAGCTTAGGTTGTTCCAAATTCCAACCCTCTACAATATATTCTTGTCCCAGCTCTTTCTTATGACTGCAAGCTGTCTATCCATATGACTACAAGCTGTCTATCCATATGACTACAAGCTCTCTCTTATATTCATTATTATAACGTGCATAGATTTGCATTCATGGCACATCTAAATGCAATGCATATTGTCTCCACATAAAAATTAGCTTACACATCAATGAAGAACTCTCTAAATACTATTCAATATAAGTAAATACATGATACGTCGGTCACAAATGTTGCATAGATTGAATATGATCACCAGAATGCCACCATATGTGACTAAAACATGATTAAATATTTGAAGAGACCTCCTTACCTTATTATAACTTAAAAGTTTCATTGAACATTGTGCTTTAATAGAGATACGTGAATAAGTAAAATAAGACAAAATATAATGATAGCTCTATAGTGATACATTCAAAATAGAGATGTCTAAGTGCATACAACACATTTAGACATGTTTTATAGAAAGAACGAATGCATATCGCAGAATCTTTACTGAGACAACACCATAACTTCAATAAATAATAAAAGTGTAATAAAAAAAACTGATCAATTAATTTCACATGCATGATAAGTGCAAAGGATCTACAGATTGATTCCCTGAAACTTACTAACGAGTTATCTCTGTGTTTATGCATTATCTTATATCATATTCACTTAAATAAGTAAGATATGACTTACATGGGGAAAAAAATGAATTATTTTAATATCAAATTTCACCAACCATAAGATGTTAAAAGAATAAAACCATGGTCAGATAATGATGGCATTACTGACGAAATGAACTAAGTTTCTGAATTCTTAGTACTACACTTACATATCATTGCTTGCAGGAGCTTCTTCTTGAGCCTGCAGGGACTTTTTCATAACACCATCCCATGTCAAAAGTTGCATGCCCACCAAAGGAAGCAGTCAAAGAGAAATACAATATGGATGGTCTTAGACTCTAGCATGTCTACAAAAATATATCATTTTCAATTTCAGAAAATACCATACATGAAGATGGAAATTTATGGCAGTTCACCTACCTGCTTTCGTTCAGAATGTGGTCCTGGTAATAATCTTACAATCTCTTCAATGGACCGCCTGGTGATTGTAAACACAAGCAAATTTCTATCAAAAGAAATATTAATAAATTTCCTGTTCATATTTTGATCAACTTTAGTAATTAAACACTTGAGTAATATGGCATTAAGCACTTAGTAAGATTGTTTTTGTTACTGAGATGAGTTTATGGCAGATAATTTGTTTCAGTTTAGAAAATACATAATAATATTAGAACATGGTAAATAAGATCAATGCAAATTTTTCCATATTTTTTATTGCAAGAAAAAATTTGTTTGAGATCAAAAGTTTCTAACAGAAACGAATTTCAAGGTAAATAATAGAGAAAACATTACATATTCATCAAACAAAGACGGCATTGTAGATAGGTAAGTAGTTGATTGAGGCTCATTTCCATGCAAGCAGTTCCAATTATCTATTTGGAGAGTAATCAAACCTAAAACTCTATTTGGTATTGGGAAATCTTCTATACTAAATAATAGCTAGACATATTGCATTCTTGAGAGTACAGATCAGAGATTAAGAACAGAAAAGGATTAAAAAATACAAAGTCCAAAAAGATTTTGGAAAAAAAATACAGTATAATAAGAGGCTAAAGAAGACAAAATAAAGGTTACCTGATTCAGATGAGTTCCAATGATCAAAGAAAGCACCCAAAAGACATTGTAAAAGAAATGATTCCTTCCATTCTTCAACAGCCATTGTAGCATTACTCAGAATTGGACTTGATTCAGAAAACCAGAGTATAAATGGAATTCATTTACTCAAGATTTAATTAGGAAAAGCTTGGGAAAAAAACCAGGATACTAAAAAGCACTGAAACATTCATTAAAATAGGGAAATAAGCATTTCTCAAAGTTCCAATCTAGACTATCAATTACAACTTAGTAGCTTGCAAATAAGAACATAATACTACAAAGTAACAAACTGAAACCTATAAAGCTACAAAATCTAGTGTTGAAGCTCCAATGTCTTGGCTCACTAGCACTTGATTGAAGTCCTTGTCAAACAATGTCTCCCCAATTGTTGGCAATCCATTGTCATTCTAGATCAATCTTTCCAAGTCAATAGGCTGTAATCCTCAACCTTTGCTTGATATTATCAAGGCAAAAATTTGTGACAAATGTGGATGCACATTATGCAAGAAACTCAAATTGAGTTAAAAATTTGCAAGTTGCAATAGTAATCAGAATTTAACGGTTTATCTTAGCAAGGCAATTTTTAACCTCAAACTTTCTTGTGCCATAGATAGATGTTGTGAACAAACAGCAAACCATTCACCCATATTTTGGTCTTGCAATTGCATTCTTGAAGTAGGTGTGTTTAAACAACTCCAAGTACACTCATGAACAAACGAATTGTTGAATTGCAATGCTGACTCAAAATGTACATTGTTATCCATCATAGTGATTTGGCTTCCTTGCCAAACATCCCACCATTGCCTCAACCAAAACCAAATTTTATTAATATTCTATCCATAATGTATTCAAAACTTTCAAAAAGAGACAACAAAAGTTGATTAATGATTGCAAATAGCCTATGTTGTTGGATTCATGGGATATCCAACCAGATCCAAGTCCAGTTTGGATTGGATCCATGGTTTGGTTCAATATGCCTATGGATTTTGGCAAGGAGTGTGCAATAGAGTGTGGGAGGGACAAACCTAGGTGAACCCATAGAGGATCCAACAGAACCAAAACAAACCTGCCTATTTTTTGATGGCTTTTTTTTTTCTTTTTTATTAATTTTTCACCTTTGACTTTGACTATGAAACCCTAAAGCAAATCCCTAACCCTATAAATGCCAACTAAAGCATTTAGTACACTAAAAAAACACATTTTAGCTCATTTTGATTGCAAAAGACAAATACCATTACTTTTTTCTGAACACTCATTCTTGTTTGTCATTACACAAAGAGAGCTCAAGATTGATCATTAAAGGTTCCAAAGCGGTTCAAATGCTATTCTTACACATGTGCAAGCGTCCATTAGATACCAAGAAGAGCATAGAAGAAGATTTTTATAAAGAGGTTTAAGTTTTTTTTCTGCATTTTTGTTTTACAAACAAACCATCCTATTTTATTTTCAACTTCTTGTTTTCCTTTCATTTTTCTACGAATGTATCACTAGGAATTATAATGGCAGCTAGTTCCTTCACAAGCCAGCCAACCTATATTCAAAACAAACCAAAGTTCTCTTCGGAAGTATGTTGATATGATAAAACCAATTCCAAGTGGTGAGGGGGGGTGTTTGGATTTGTAAGGAGTGTGTATCAAGTATTCAAGTTCATTTGATCAAGTGAAAGCCCATTTACTTGACATTCTTAGACAAGGCACCAAAGCTTTCCTTGGAAAGCCCATTTGCTTGGTATTCTTAGACAAGGCATCAAAGCTTGCCTTGGAATCCCTGGTGCACTTGTGCCATTAGAACAAGTGATAGCATATAATAAAATAGCAAGTTGTAGTGCAAAGAATCCTTTAGCAAACAAAAGATCTCAAAGAATGGAGACCCATACACCCCATCTAATCCTAGTGCTATGGTAGAGAGCCAACTATTTTTTAGCACCCTTGAAAAATAACCCCTTACAAATAAGAGACCTATTATGCATGTTTTGCACACACACCCCGCCAAAGGCAGGGACCCCCTCTCTTTTGCTCTCCCCAGCTTGTTTTTGCTCCTAACGGGTCATTTTGCTCCTACCTCATTT
>VDFB02270727.1:0-60956 GCA_007258455.2 Sequoia sempervirens | reverse complement strand
GGTTCCGCCCGGAAAATTACGTGCTTAGTAGAATCTCCGCCACGACCACCAGGAACGCCGGATCGACAAGCTGAATGATGCATCGCGGAGCTGGACAAGAATACTACTGATGTCATGAAGATCCTGTCTGCAAATTCTGGCATCTGAGGGGTCCTTTAAGCCAGCGCCCCTGGCTTGTACTTGCACTGGGCATAAACAGAGAAGCTCGGAAATGTGAAAACTCCATTTTAGGCTGATCTTCGGACGTCTGCCGCCTGAACTCTGAGAGTCGGATGACTGCGCTTGATATCTCGTCGGATAAGCAGACTAGCTGTGAACAAATTGAATGTCTTCGGCAACGAAACTGACAAGTTTTACCCCTGCCTTGAAATGGGCGCCCTCAAGCTAGAGGCGCGCTTTTGTCTGAAAAGAGCAAAATTTCCATCTCCTAAAATTTAGGGATTTTTACTTCTGTCGTCGTTTGCCGGAGCTGTGAGTCTCGGAATGCTTCGCTGAATAGCTCGACGGATGGCCAGACTGATTCTGAAGAGATTGACTGCATGCTTGAGCACTTCAGACCAATGTTCCACGGAGTCTCCTGAAGGGGACGCGTCTCCATGTGGGGGACGGGTCTCGGAGACGGGGGGACAAGGGGTCTAAGTTTGGGGACGGCGGGGGGACGGCGGCGGGGGGGCGGCGCTGATATACATAGGGTACTTGAATAACTAGTTATAAGAAGATGTTTTAGAATAACAATTCAAATTAAACTTTGGCAAATTAGTAAAATTGCAAATACTAACATTTTGAATACTTGAAAACTATTAGTAATCACTAATCAAATAAAATATTAAAATTTGACAAATGAAATTGTCGAATTTGAGATTTCTATTATATGAATATCGAAAATATGACATGTCACATCATAATATCATATCATAATGATAAAAATAAGTAGCATGAGTACATTGATAGTTTGATATCATAATCAAAATAAGTACAAAATGCAAAAATGTAGTTAAGGGAGGCCTCTAATCATCCCCAAACTCCTCATCACTCGAACTACTAGAATCCTCGCGATCAAGCACTGCCAAACTAATACCAACCAACCCTGCATCTGAAGCCGAAACTGCAGCATCCTCATCAATCTGTGCTGGCTCCTCTGGGTCTACATCCCACCGTGCTGCTGGACTCTCTTTGTACAAAAGTGATTTGCGGTCAATGAGACGCAAAGCACTATGTACAGCCACAAGCTTCTCTGCTCTCCTAGAGGTAAGTCTGTTCCTCTTAAGAGAGTGGATGAAGCTATATGTAGACCAGTTCCTCTCAGCAGCTGAAGAACTAGAAACCTGAGATAACAATCGAATGGCTAGAGTGGTAGTCAAAGATCCTGATCCATGGCAAGTCCACCACAAAATTGGGTCCTCCTGCGCCATAGTTCGCATATCCATCTTGGCTGCATCTGAATAACCTCTAAGAGTGGCAAATTTGGTCCACTCAGTGCGAATCACACTGGCATCTACATCATCATACATCCTCTCAATGCACCTAAAGAACCCTGCCTTCACCTCTGCATCCTGTATCGGTGTTACTCTACCAGGCCTAGTCAAGTACCACTTAGGATTAAGTGCATAGGCTGCCATGTGCAAGGGAGTGTTGAGCTTCTCCCATCTCCTGTGAATGATTGGCTGAATGTGCTCGTGGTAGAATGCTAATGTAGGGTCCCTCTCTCGCACAACAGCCCTCATCTGATCAAGCATAGAATCAATGCACTCATACACCTCTCCAAGGCTAGGTGCATCCGCATCCCCATACCTAATAACCTGGAAAACTGGTTTAATGATGGCAACAATATATTTTGCATCAGCCCAAAACACATCGCTCTTCACTGTATCCTTCACCTTCCTCCCATGCTCTGTCCTAGACTCGGCCCACCTACTCCAATCTGCTGTCATGACCATGAGTTGCAGTGCCTCTTGCAACTCAATCATTCTGTCTAAGAGAATGAAATAAGAACCATATCTCGTATCAGTAGGTTTCAGGAACTCCTTCTTAGCGAAGGTCCTGAAAAGTGCATGTGATGTGTGGTGGTTGCAGATAAACATCTGCACATCTCTCGCATCATGAACCACTGCTCTAATCCATTCAATCTTTCCCATGTCCTTGAGTGCATTGTTCATGGCATGCACACAACATGGGGTCCACCAGATATGCCTATAAGTAGCCTCAATAAGTCTCCCTGCAGCTTTGCACACATGCGCAGCATCTGTCACAACTTGGACCACATTTTGTGGCCCAACCTCCTCAATAGCACCTCTGAGAACCTCAAACTGAAAATCAGCATCTTTGCGATGCCCTGAACAATCAACTGCCTTAAGAAAATATGGGCCCTCAGTACATGTAACCATGATGTTAATGAGTGGACGATGGCTAATGTTCGTCCACCCATCCATGACTATGCTACATCCTGTCTCAATCCAACACTCCTTCATCTTCTCCATCAACAAATTGATCTTGGAATAGTTCTTATCCAAGATCGCTGTCCTCAATTTCGTCTCACCTGGTGGCACATATGATGGTCCTCCCTTTGCCACCATCGATATCATATCCTTAAAATAAGGAGATCGGGCAACATGAAACGGGATGCCATTGGCAAAGAAGAACTTGCCAATGGCATCATCTATCTCATCCTTGAGCTGCACATTAAACAAATCTGCAATGGGGTTACTTTGAGTTTGACTTTGCACTTTCCGTTTCCCCCTCCCCTCTCCTGCATAGGCACTAGAAGAAGAACCTGGTGTCCCTCCTACTCTCGTCTGCAAAGTATGGCTAGATCTCTGTTGTTGGCTATGCTGAAGCTGTGTCCTATGAGACAAAGTAGTAGGCACAGGTGCAACTGGAGTATCATCATGAACACCCCATAACTTATTTATTTCAATTTTGAATTTCAGGTTTTCCGGTTTTAATAAAAAACGACATATCCCCACACCTTTTCCTTTAATGAAAAGGAGGTGTGCATTAACTCTAGTGATGCTGCCATACCACCCACCACCACAAAAGTTGCACTTCCACCTCCTTGTGCCACCAGTTGTTGCCGCTTGCGGTTGCCTGCTTAGATCTTTTGTTGCAAATTGTTTGAGAGGGGAAGTGGGATCAAAAGGACCCCTAGCATACTTTGCCAATATTGCAGAAGGGCAATTTACATTACTTGCTTCACTTGCCATGGAACTAGTTTGGACTTCATGCTCATCCCCATGGTCATCCCCCTCAACCCCAGGTTCATATTCAGGATCAACATCACTATGTGAATGAGCTTCATCCTCACTCATGTTGATGTCATCATTGTCATGAGAGCTCATTGTGACACTGCAATAAACAAATAAATTCTATAAGTGCCTAGTTTCAGCCTAGTTTCTGTTTAACAAATTTGAAAATAAAATTTTAAAATTTCATGATGAATCTTGATGGAAAGATGAAAGAAAAAAAAATGAGCCTTGAAATGAAAATGAAGAATATGAATATGCATTTGCAGCCATGTATATGAAATTATGATTAAATTTTTAATCATAATTTCATAGACATGTGGCTGCAAATGCATATTCATGTTTTGATTTTCATTTCAATGCCCATTAAAAACATCAAACTACATTTTCAAAATGAATCTAAAAACTTGGAAAACAAAACAAAAAAAAATTGAAAAAACTAAGATAAACAGTCATAAAATCCTACCTTGTGCTTGAAAAATCCTTCAAAATTGGTGTAGAATGCTCCTCCTCTTCTTCTTCTTTCTCCTTCTCACCCCTCTTGCACTTGCAGCACCTCAAACTCACTCTTTCACTCACTCTTCTCACTGGTTTTCCTCTTCTTCACCTAGCTGCTCCAAAACATCAAATGCATATATGAGTAAAAAAGAAAGCAATTTGAGAGTTTTATTTCATTTAGAGGCTTTGAGATGGGTCCCATAGGCCTTTAGGGTTCGGCCCCATGCACAAACTTCAAGAAAAATAAAAGATTTTAAAAAAAAAAGCACTTTAAAATGCGTCCCAGCGCGGGAGACTCCTGGGCGTCTCCGAGACGCTCGAGGGACGCTTGGACGTCTCTGAGACGTCTCGGAGACGCCCAGACGTCTCCCCCGTCTCAGAGACGTCTCTCACGTCCCGGCGGCGGTGGCGGGACGGCCAAGGGACGTCTCCATGGCGTCCCCAAGTCTCTGAAACGTCCCGGACGGGGAGACGGCACAAAAAAGGGGGGAGACGCGTCTCCGTGGAACACTGCTTCAGACAAGATCTTGACCTCCAAAAAATTGGGCGCCCCTGAGCTATACTTGCACTTTGAGCTTTTCCTTTGAAAAATCTCCATGATTTGAGCTCTAAAAACTCTGTTTCGATCATTGAAATGACCGTCTGCAATATGAAATGCCGTCGTGAGATGCTCCTCCATCGTGAAAATCTTCATTTTGAGTCTCTGCTTCAGGTTTTGATCAATATAATTGACTTTGACTGACAAACTATTGACAAAAACTCCATGCTTGACATTGCCCAAAACTGGGTTTCACAACATTTTAGCAAGGTTTAGACTTTAAAATGCAAAATGCCTTAATGAAGCAAAAAATTTGGTTTGGGTACAACATTACACTAATAAATAATAGATTATGAATTATAATTACTAAATTATACAATGTTAAAATTTAAAACTAGTAAAAATAAATTATAAATTTATATTTTATAGTTTAAACTTTAAAGTTTGAAACAATGAAAAAAGAAAAAAAAAGGGATTCCAAGCAATAACTACCTATGGATTGGTTGTCTGTGAGTGCACTGAAAGAGGAATGGCAAAATCACAATGCCACTCCTATCCTAACTCCATGCTACCAACGTCTTGGTTTGACTAGTAATCATATCCCAGGATGCTTGCAAATTGCAGCAATGTTTGATTTTATACAATCTACAACTCAGTTTATCTGGGACTGTTGTCCTATGAAGTGTAGATGGTTAAAATATAAAAAACGAAAAAAAAAGACGTGTTTTCTAATGAAAGGCTAGGGTATTCTCAAGTAGAAGAAACACTCAGGAAAACTGTGCCAACCTTCTGAATCACATTGGAATCATCATGGAATCACCATGTCAATGATGGATTCATCCAGATTTGGCAAAAGAGTTTGCAAAACATTTTGAGCTCCCAAATCTTGAAACTTATTTGATTCCATAGGTATTCTAGGTAGTACCCAATTTCGGGATGTACTATACCTAGAATCGATAGGTAAAATGGGTGATTCAGCAACTTAGTATTTTTGGAGATCATGGAGGACAAAAATCCTCTTATATTTCTGTCAACGGATTTGTGGACGAAAACCCCTATCTCTTTCAAGTTGATTCCACCCAAGAATTGCACATGAGCTATATTCGGTATCCTTCATACACATTTTCAGATTTGAGCAATTGGTTTTGCAAGCAAATTTTGGTGTTTGTAATTTTGGAGGGTTTCATTGCTGAATTTCAAAGTTTATTGGTTGTTGTTTGACATCATTCCGTGTTATATTTTGAGCGCCTTATTGAGGGAGAGTTTCCTTCATCATCCATTTATAGATTTCAGAGGTTATATGTACATTTTTTGTTGTTTTAGAGGAGCGCCAGCCACACAGGGGGTCATGCAACATTTATTGACTCAATTGTTGCCTTATTTTGTTGAGTCCCATCATCACAAGGGAACACTGAACCAGATCTAGGCAATTTTGGGGTCATACTTCTACATTGCAATGCTGTTTCCTACATTTTCCAGCTGTTGCAGCCTTTTATCAGCTGCCAAATCATTCTTCTAGGTCAGCCACAACTCTATACCAGCTCACCTTTTCTTTTGGGGCGATCTACCTTGTTCAAGGGTTTATTGTTGCTGGTGCAGCATTGATACAATCATTTCCAGCTGCCAATTTTCTGTTCACTCACCATATAGGGGTTTCTTTGGCGTGTGTCAGCTATACCATCACCATTTTCAATCAAACAATCAGTTCTTAGTTTGGATCAGCAAGTAGGTGCCTTGTGAGCAAGAAATAGACTATTGTAATTCTAAATTTATGCTTCTAGCATCATTTTATCAACATTGTACTTTGTTTCCAGCCACTACAGTTGAAAAAATATAGTTTCAAGGGTTTCTTATTGCTGTTATGATTATTTCTGATTATATTTGGAAGCCTAAGGTTTATATTAGTCATACCAGCAATTGTATTTGATGAATTTTGACTTATACAATTCAGATCTAGGGTTTAGAATCTAGATCAGTCATATCATCAATTATACTTGATGTATTTGACACAAACTATTCGGATCCATTGTTCATGTTGCAATTGAAGTTACATATCAGCATTGGGAGAATTTGAATTTGCTGTTTGAAGTTACATATTTCTTTTAGAAGGGTTTTGGAATATTGTATTAGTACTGATTAGCTAGGGTTTGGCACCTATATTTGGCATTTGATTATTGTCTCAGCTTGCACATATTTGAAAAATCGTTTAATTCCTAAGGTTGTTTGATTGGGGACATTATGGCCACATGCAAATCTGCAAAACTACTAAATCAAATGCACCCACTATAACCTTTAAAAATCCGCAACACTCCAAGAAACATGTCCCTCCCTCTAATAAAGTCTTGGTTCTAATACCTAATGTTGAGAATAGGGTAAATAGATGTAGTGAAAGCATAAACACAAAGAATTCAAATCCCATTAACCAATTAGATTGACATGTGGTTAACCATCAAAACTAAAATATAACATGGAGAAACACATACAATAGCTAATTAAAATCAACAATAACAAATAACATTAGATATACATGGAGAAACCTTTCCAAAAAATAGAAAAAGATTCCACCAAAGAGACACCACACTTGTATTAATCTCAACTTGTATTAATCTCAACAAAGTACATCAATATAATCCACTCTAACTCCTTGGTCTAACAACATTTTGATAGCATAATAGTACTTCACTTGCATAACATTTAAAACCTCCATCTAATGCCTCCTATATATAGAACAAAAGAAATATGAAATCACCAAGTGGTTTCATGGAACTGGTGGCCTCCAAACAATATCCATCAATCAAGAACCTATTCCCCATTATACATTGAACCAAAAAAGCAGAAATTGCAAACAAATTAATTAATTGTAAAAATAGGAATTCAATTAGGTTTTCTGATTTTTTCCCTCATTAAATCGCAATTTTTAGCGAAATTGTTGAAAAACTATTTGCAGAGAGTTTTTAACGTCTAAACATGTTGAAATCTGGAAAAAAACAATTATAAACAGCGAAAAAATCGCTAGTGCAATGTGGCTAGGGTTTTAGGAAATTTCATGGGTTCAAGAAAATAATTTTCAACACTACACCGTTTTTTTTGGGCTGTCGACCCTCCATGGACCCGCAATACCCACTGTAGCTATCCAAGCCATTGGGGCCTGTGGCCCATGGGGCCAAGCCCCTCTGTAGCAAGGCACGCACGACAAGGTGTCAACCTTGTCCACCGTGCCCTAATATATAATTTCTTTTACTTATTTTTTTATTTTGTTTTCTTTCTTTTTTTAATTTGTATTCAAACTATGATATGATTTCCCCCATTTTTATAATAATAATAAAAATATAATATAATAATTATAATAAAATATATTATTATATTATAATAATATATAATAATTATAATATTATTATAATTATAATTTAAACATAATATTATAATTATTATATTTTATATATAATTATATTATTATATGTAGAAACCCCTGGTTTCCCCCTGTTACTGCTCTGACTGATATTTCAAGTTTTTCTGACTTTTTAGGTTTTTGAGTTTTTTTGTGTTTTTGATGCAATATTGAAAAGGTACGATTTTGATAATAAATGGCAATAAATTCAAATAAAATCTAAAAGCTCTGGAAATGCAACAACATCAATGCCAGTCTCCTTTATTCAACTTTTCAATTGATTACAATAATACCCAGAAGCATATAACGAATTAAATGAAGAATTTTCAATGTTTTAAAAACCTGGAAATTGCTGCAGCAGAGGTACGGCTGAAGGTACAAAAGGTACGGCAGAAATGAATAGACCTCTTCTCCTTATGTCTGATGGTTGTAAAAGACTCCAGCAGGGTAGGCGCCAATTCTGATGCAAACTGGAACCCTCAGATCAAGGCGTCTCTTCCAATGTGATAAGTACGGCTCTTAAGAGGTACGGCCTGCTGGTAAAGTACGGCCTGTCAGGCTGCAATTAATGCTTGTACGGCTTCAACCAAATCATTGTGTAATCCTCTGAAAAAAGGTGCGCCAAGGTAAGGAAACACTGTCTGGACACAAACACTGAAGAATCTCTGACCAATAACAATCTCTGAAAGCTCTGTAGTTTTCTCTGAATGAGAAAACCTCTGTAGGCAATAAATCAAGTGATATTGCACACTCTCTGAATTGCTTTCCGCTGGAGATGGCTCGTTCTCCAAGGAATCGAACGTGAAACCCTAAGTCTCAGGCTCAGACCAAAAATTGATCAATATCAAACTCAATAATCTCATAATGGGCTCAATTCCCAAGGCAAACCCTCAAATACACTGAAAAGTGCGATTCCCTTGAAAATAGGGTTTTAATGAAATATTCACGTTTTAATATTTTAATATTTCAATAGTCCATCACTGAATATTTTAATTACTTTTAATAATGACTTTTGGCCCCTTCTGATGTTGGGCGCACCCTTCAAGAAAAACCACTTAAGTTATAATATTAAATTATAACTTTATATTATAAACGTTAATTAATTAATATTTAATCAATACGATCAAATATTAATATCTCCCTTATTTCTAACCCGTTTACTGATCCGTCTGATGCTGACAGACTCTGAAGTGATTCCTGATGCTGCCACAGCCAAACTGCTAAAAATAGCAGTGGTCCCACACTGCCTGCCAAGAACTGCTAAAAATAGCAATTCTGCAAATGACCTCCGATCGAGCCAGAACGAAAGACAACCTGATCAATCCCTGCTGACTGAAGCTGAGCCAAGCTCCGAGATGACCCCCTATCCAGTCCATCAGCCTACGAGGGTCGTATGATAGGCCAATCCTGTCGTCTGAGAGATGTCACTGAGAAGGGGACATGACATTATAATTTATTATATTATATATTTGTTTTTTTAAATCCATTTTTTTCCCAATTTTTTCAAAAAATCTTATACTTTTGATTTGCCAAATTTTCCCCAAATGATTTTTGCTGCTATGCATTGAACATAGCAACCAAGATAGACATCATCTTTAATTCATAACCACCAATAGGCATCACTAACCAAATCTAGTACTACATGATGAGATCAATAACACTTAGGGGTCCATCATTTTTGACAAGATGCTCCACTCCCAAAAAGTAACTCCCTAGAACTCCAAGAGAAAAAAAACTACATTGATGAGTGACAACAATAACTCCCACTATTGACCTGTTTTCACAACCTCCTTAATCAGTGCCATTACAACAATATTCCAAGTTCTTAGAAGAATAATAATAAAAATAATCTCTTGACTCCTCATTTGCATCCAAATACCTATTCCAAGAACATTTGAGACACAAGTATTATACATAGGATTGCAACGTGAATCACACTAAATCCTAACAGTTGTTAGCAATCTTGTTCTTCTTTCCAGGCCAGTTTTCTGAGTTGAGCGCAGCAGAGAAGTATGTCTAAGCAAGTTGCATAGTTTGCAAATGTTAGGATAATATTTTAGTGAAAATTGGTGTCCTTGAAGGCCTAGAGAAGACAAAAAAATTGTGTTTAAAGAAAAGACAGTGGCAAGATAAGGTAAACAGGGTTTTTTTCCCACATTGTGTTCTCCATAGTAAGATCTCTTGTGTTATGTTCCTGTTTTTGTGTTGTTTTCAGATTCCATTGATATTTCATTCTTGCATGCAACTATCTCTATTCATTTAAGCACCTTACAAATTCATTTGTAGCCACTTAATCACTATTTTCTGAGGTAAGCATTTGAAGTAGTACACTTTTTTTTCACTCAAGAGGACTATAAGAAAGATAAGATCTATGTTTGTGAAATAGTTATAGAATATATCTATACTAATTACAAATCAACCTATGAATAGATCATGTTCAACATAGTGAATATACGACCTGGAAGATTCTTTCAGATAAAGACAAAAATGGGATGCTTCAAAACCTGATGAAGATGGGTGCGTTGGCGGCTAATGAATCCTTCATACTTTATATCTACTTCCACACACTCTTTCTCATCTCTGGATAATATGGAGTTTCCAAATCCATGCTTGTCCAAGAGTTCATAATGTATATGAGGACGTTTCAAGATATTTTCTAGTGTCATGGACTCTTTGACTGGTTGATTTGATTGTTCTGCAACTACATCTGCAATTTCAGAAGTTGCTGCAGAAAGCATATAAAAATTAGTTAATTTGGATAAAATTAATCATGCACAAAAAGAAATTAAACACTCACATCTCTAGGCACTCAAAAATAGCTCCCTAACCTGAAATCTTCTCAGTTTTAACACGGCTTTTCTCATGCAATATTCGAGCTTGCTTTTCTTCATAATGTTTCCACATCCGATCATCAATTAAACCAATTTCCCGACCCAATGGAGTAAGTCGGGAATCAGCATTATCTGCTCGAAGTAGTAAACGATGTTCTGAACGACTAGTATGCAGCACAACATTCATTAGAGAGAAAAAATAAGCTTAAGACAAGCTACTTAAACTACAACGCAATCACTTTAGTTCATGAAACAAGATAGAAACAAACAAACCTATTTTGTTTTTAATTTTCTATTTTAATTCTTTTGTTTTAATTTAAATTTTGATCATATCAATTTTGACTCCAGACGCTTCAAAAGTTCACATTTCTTGAATTTTCCAAAACTGCAATTATGAGAGTCTTGATCAAGTACTAAAATGGCACATATAACAGATATGTCCAGAAAGCTATTCACTTAAGAACATAGCACAATTTACAAGACACATTTCCTGATAGATGAGAAGACACAGGTCATGCACACAGTAAAGCTCTCAAGAAAAATAATCAATACCTGCATGCATTAATAAGGAAAGTGACAACTTCCAATGGGCATTGATACTACATATGCATCTTAGTATATTCTGATGATAGACTACAGTTAGGAGGATATGCTTTTCAAGAAAGTCCAAGCTAATAGAAAGACTATTAAATAGTTCCAACAAAAAACAACTTTATAATGTTTTTGACAAATTGAAAATATTTTAGTAAAGGGTAATTTCTTCAGTAATTTCTAGTGAATATGAAGAAACCATGATATTGAGACAGCTAATTGATTAGTGATACAAAATAAATTAGTTTAAAATCAAAATGAGACAATCTCAGTAGCCCTACCCTTCAAAAATTCCATTCTTGGATCCATCTTACTGTAGTGGAAATTTAGGCCAAGCGAAGAAGCAAATACAAAACAAAAACAAAAAAATAACCATGAGGATACTTGGCATAATGGCAAATGACCAAAGTTTGCATCACATTCTGATGCAAAATGTTGAACCTGTATATGTCTCATGCTTCTCTGAAAATCACCAAGGCACACATACAAGTGTGACATGTGCTGCAACATTTCTACTTGCAGGTGCACAAGCATTAGTATAGATGTCTCTAAGATATAGAAAATAAAAGAATACATAGAATTATTCATAACATATAATGAGAGACCCATAGTCATAAGCTAATTGGCATGTCATAGAAGAGAAACTCATTATAGTTGGCCAGTGGACTTATATCCACAACTTGCAAACTTTCCACGGTCAACCCCAAATATTGATTTTATCATCTCAAATTTGTCTTTTCTAGACTTCACCCCTATGCAACATGATAAAAAGTAGGTCAAGCACTCACCATGGCATTGATGCTTTGAAGGAGGTCTGTTGATGGCTATGTTTTAATGCCTTCATCAGGAAGGCTAGCTAATTTGACGACCATCTTACACATTAAGTGCTTTAGTGCATACCCATTGCATAATAACTATGCAAGAGCAGATTCTCATCAATAGTTTCATGCCAATAATAAAGAAGGTATCCTCTAACAAATTGTGTATTGCTTAGCTACTTTTCTCATTTCATGACTTCTTTGTGTTAACATCTCTACAAGAAGAAAAAGAAAGAAAAGAAAATTAATGTCCACAAATGACCCAAAATGGATCAATAGGACTAGAACATACAGCAGGTACAATATCAAAGGACTAGGGCCAAAAAAGAGGCCCTAGACAAAAAGAAAACATAAATATCATCTACTCTAAAGAAGGCAAATCCCCATGCAAGGACAATAATATAAGAGGAGGGGGAGGACCCCATAACATAATAATAGAAAACCATCTAGATGAGCAACCAAAATGTAATGTCCCCTCCTTAACCAATTCAGAGCATTGGTGAGTTAGCCTATCAATGGGTCCTCGTAGGCTAATGTTGGTGTTTAGGGGGCCTTATTTGGGAGTTCTTGGTTCTCCAGATGTCTTTCGGGTATCAGTTTCCTGTGTTCTCTTCTCCAGTGCTTTGAGATTGAGGGATAACCTTCCTAAGGTGTTTCAAGCTCCATTTGTACTCACTTACTATTTTTAGTAAGTCACTTCGACATTTGGGTCCAACCTTACTATTTATAGTAAGCCATTCAGATGAGCAATAGATTCAGTGGGTAACCTCGGGGTGTTGGTAGAATCAATTTAATGTTGATATATTGGGTTTTAATGGAGTTATGATTTATTAATTATTATTAAAGTATTAACTTTAATAATAATTAAAGTCTAAGTGGATAATATTATTGGTATTAAACCATAAGGTCATTAAATAAAGTCAAAAGGGGACACCAACATGAGGATCATATTTTAAAACAACAAAAAAAAATATCTCAAAATATTAAATAGATAAAAAGCCAAAAGGAAATCGTGGCTTTTTGGGGAAGTATAAACGCTTTCAAAAAAGCTCATTTCATTATTCATTCACTTTTACAAATACTTGAGCTTTTTGTTGTGGAGAAGAAACAAGGGTTTCAGGCAGAAATTTGATCTTGGAGAACGATAATTCTCTCATATTCAGTAATCTACAGGTGTGAAATATCACCCAAGGATTGCTCTACAAGTGGCTTCATCCAAGAGCTGCATTTGTGCTTATTGAAGATTATTATTTCAAAGATTTTCAGAAGTTAAGTGTGCAAATCAGAAATTAATTGGAAGACATTATTGCTGATCATTTTTCATTGCTGGCACATGTTGTCATGTCCCCGAAATGGAACACTAAAATTACTAAGCATTGAATTACAAATACATAAATACAACACACACACACACACACACACACACACACACACATAGATATATATATATATTAACGATTTTATTATAATTATTATAATTACATAATTATTGTAATAGAACAATTAAACTTATTAATTGTAAATATCATAATAAAATGTCATACAATAGAATAAAATAATAATAAGATTATTTTATAATATCAAATATTCAAATACAAATAAAATAGAACAACAAAATGAGCATAATCTAAATATTATTATAAACATAATTATTAGTAACATTACTATTATTTTAGTAATGTACATCATTTAAAAGTATGATCATATTATTATTATATTAACATGATCTGAAGTGAGATAAAGACAAAATCATAAAACCCAACGATAACTAATAAACCCCAAAAGCAGCGATAGTATTAATGTACGAGGGGTGACTGTTCAAAGACAGCGATCACTCCAAATGGTCACGTCCAGTCAAGGAGGGAAGCTTTTGTCCATAGCGGATATTTAAGGGAGACTCCAACAGGACAGAAAATCATAGTGGCTGGGAAAAAGAATAAAACAGCAGGCCGGTCTTTGCAGATGAACAGCAATAAAAAGGTAAGAAGAGTCCCTGCAGATCGGCACAGTCAGGTAATGTTATCTTATGCTTAAATAAAGGTTGATAATCAGTTTATGTAATCAGAAATTACGTCAAGATCAGTCAAAGATAATTAAATAAAAATAAATGAATGTTTAATAAGAAGTTAAGATTTGATAATAGTTAGAACTGACATGTATATTTAATATATATGTGATAAATATATGTATATATATTGAATATAACATGGTGGCTGTCTATATATGGTAATTCATGTGTTTTGATAAATTAATTACTAAATACGATTTACACTGAGATACTCACCTAACCAATATGATCTCTTAATATCTTTGATAAATTCATATTTCTATAAATTCTCATAGCATAGTATAATTATCGATAACTTGTTAGTATGATAATCATTAGATGCAATTGTTTGTATCATCAAACAATCATGTAGATGGTTGAGGGAAGGAACCAATAGGTTGAGCAGATACTAGATTTCTCCTTTAGGTATGCCACTCCCCGGATCGGATGACTAAGCATTATGCCATCGGGAGCCAAGGGGGTGATATCCGCTCTTGGGCTTAGAGAGAGCATCTACGGGCCTCCTATGGAAATCCTTCCTCCAAACTATCACATGGTTGGATCAACTTGAGGAACTCTCCATCATAGCTAGGAGGGGATGAGAATGGATAAGGAAAGCAAATACAAGTGTATCCCCTAAGTATGCCACTCCTCGGATCGGATTACCAAGTATCATGCCATCGGGAGCCGAGGGATGGTATATCCGCTCTTGGGCTTAGAAGGATAGCTTCGAGCGGACTTATCTTTCTCATCCAATCCCTATCTATGATTGAGTTACCCTGAACATAGTGTCTATCTTATATAATTGTATTGTGCAAGTAGATAAGAATATTTCTTTCATGTTTGAAATGCTATATGGATAAATGATAATTCTTATATGTTTTATATTTCATTACGATCTAACATGGTTGCATGACCAAAACCAAGATTTATCTTTCTTATTGCATTTAGTTGATAAATTGTAACCCTAACTACATTAAATGTTTCTAGGGTAAGAATTAGAGTTTTCTCAAAAAGGGACATTACACATGTGGGTCTTTAATGCTGGCTGTACAACTCCCCAACTGGCATGTGAGAGTCCTAGGGTCAAACACCTAGGATTTACTCTTAGCACTTTCATCTATTTTTGGCATCCAAGACAAGATAACAATTGTGCATCATTTCCAAGGCATGATCATGAGGACATGAAGAGTGGCGTCCAGTTTTGCAAGCTTCTAGTTTGCTGGTCAAATCATTTCAGACCTGCAATATTGCACATTTGAATTACGGGTGTGATGAATAATTTGTTTCCTAAAGCAATATTCAAAACCCAGTTAATAATTTGATGCATTTGCATGAAGTTTGTTTATTTTTTGCAAATATCTATATTTTCGCATTGACAAGAAAAAACACAAAAAAAAAAAAAAATAAAACATAAAACCAAAAAAACAAAGATAGGTAAGATCAGAAAAGTAAAAATACTATCAGGGGTGGGATATTTCAATGATATCAGAGCCAAGTTTTCCTACCATCCTGTGTTGAAATCAAATTTTCATGAGCAAAAAGGACTTGCAGTATACCATAGGAGCAACCCAATGGAAACCACCGCTAGTTCCAGAAGGTGAAACTGTTTCTGGGGTTTTGGGTATTCACAAGAGCAATTCCGCTAATAGTGAGAGTATTATAGGTGCCATGGCAGAAAGGGAAAAAGAACGTGTGGGTTTAGTAAGTTCTAAATCCAGAGCAAAGAGGCAATTTGACAACATCATGGATATGATGTCGCAGCTTTTGGGTCATATGAGGTAGTTTACCCCGCCCCAACATGCCAGTCAGGCTGGTGAGACTAGTGGTACTCAAGAAGTTGAACGGCATAATGTATCAGTTGAACGGTCTACTACTTCCGTAGGTTCAGTTCTTAGACCTACGCAACCGACCTTCACTCCTAGGGAGGCACCACAGGCTCCACATGTTCAAGAGTATGAGCCACAGTTATCCATGACTGAGGAGATTAGACTCCATTCTATTGAATACATAACCCTACTGCCTAAAATCAAGGAGATTTTGACTTTAGAGCAGTTCCTAAATCAAAAGAGGCATAGAGTTGGTGGTACAGTTAGAACAGAGCACAGGGCACCACAGGTTCCACGAGATTTGCAGGAGGCTGTGAGCAAGGTTACCTTGCCACATTTTGACGGCAATGACAGATGCATTGCAAGGTCTTGGGTCCAGAAATTAGACAATTATCTTTCTTTGAGACCTATGCCAAAGGAGGATGCGATTAAATTCGCCACACTACACCTGGATGGTCTAGTGCATGAGTGGTGGTATCACAATTTGGTGACACTCCAACACAATCTTATTACCACCTACGATGAGTTTACTAATAAACTCATTGAACTCTTTGATTGTAAGGATCTAGATTTGTATTTTAGGGAGCTAGCTCAACTCAAGCAAATTGGAACTTTGGAGTCCTATATTGCAGAGTTTTAGAGATTGTCTATGATTGTTCCTAGTATCACAAAACGGAGATTGATAGTACTCTTTAGTGAGGGACTTTTGGAGCCCTTGCGTGGTTGGATCAAGGCTTTTGATCCACCACCTTTATAGGATGCTATGAAGAAAGCAAGAGATATGGAGTTGGCTACCCCAAAGAAACAATTTCCACCTAAAACAATCACCCCTCCAAAGGATGAGAGTCATCATTAAGTTGCAGACCAGCAAAAGAAACCTTCGCAAAATTTAATGATGATACCATTAACGACTTAAGACAGAAGAAATTATGCTTCACATGCAAGGGACCATATAGTAGGGATCGTGTGTGCCCTTTTAAGGGGAAGGTGAACCAAATGGAGTACTATTATGCAGATGAATTAAATTCTGAAATTTCAAAACAGCAAGCTTGTCCGGAGGATAATGAGATAGGAAGAGCATCCACAGAATCAGGAACATACTTAGCAAAGCTATCCCCTATGGCACAACTCTCTAGCATCCAAAGAGGGGGATATTTCAGAATCAGAGGAGTCTTGAGCGGGCAGCATGTGATCACTTTGTTTGATATTGGAGCCAAGCATAACTTCATTGATGAGGGATTGGTTGCCAGGGGCGAATTTCAGACAGAGGACTTTGAGGGGTTCAGGGTGAGAGTAGCAGATGGTTTCACTCTCACTTGTATGAGAAGGATTCTTAATCTCCCTTGCAACTGAATTATTACAAATTCCAAGCTGATTATCATGTTGTCAGCATGGGTGAGATGGATGTTGTCTTAGGCATGAAGTGGCTTCATGCAATCAGAGAGTTTTCCCTCAACCTATGCTCTATGGAAATGAAATTTGCAATTGATGGCAAAAAATATGTATTGAGGGGAATGAAGTCTAAATGCCATCTCTCTCAGTGGGAAGAAGAGTAGAGGGAAAGGAAAAGAGGTTGAACAAGTGGTGCATGAGCACGATCAATTCCAGGAGCAGTATGTTTCCATTCATTGCTCCAAAAGTTCAAAGAAAGGTAATTTAGATCAGCAAGTGAGTAATGTGCAATTTGTTATTAATCCATTATTTGAGGATGAGGCTGGTTTGACTTATGACAATCCACTCTTTGAGCTGGATGATGGCACCCCTTTAGACCCTTGTGTGGACTTGGGCAACAACCACAGAGTTTGGGATCCTAGTTGTGCATTGGGACTACAGTCCGAGCTTACAAATGTATTCCACAACGTGTATATTGTGCGAAGTGCATATAGTTTTACTTTCAACCCACTCGTACCTGATACTTTTTTGTTACCACAAGAATTGAAAGGGGCAATGGCTCGGGAATTAAGCAATAGGAAGGATACAATTATATGGTGTGGGGCTGCATCAGGGGAGTACTCGACCAAATTGGGTTACCGTCTCCAAATTGCACAAGGAGAGGAGAAGACGTGGATGGCTACCCTCTACTGGAAGCATGAAGTGTTGCCCAAAGCAGGGGCCTTTCTTTGGGTAGCCTTACATCAACGCTACCTTACTGGAGAAAGACTAAAGAGAATTGGGATTGCTGGTCCATCTAGATGCGTACTATGTGAGCAAGCGGAGGAAGGCGTGGATCACCTGTTTCTCACATGTCCTGTGTCTGCCTCTTGTTGGGATTGGTTGCAAGGGATTTTTCGCTTCCAAGGATCAAGACACTATAAGCTTTGGGACTTCTTGAACAGCTGGCCAATAGCAAATAAGAATGGTTATTGGTATGGAATTTGGATAATGGCACCATCATTGGTGGTTTGGCATTTACAGAAGGAGAGGAACAGGAAAATCTTCAAGGAGGAATCCCTAAGTTGCGACATACTTATTGCAAAGATCCAAGGAGCCATCATCAAGATAGCAACTAATAGAACCAACATTGCTTCCAAGACAAAGTTTACGAGGTGGGATGTGGAGATTCAGAAGGCTTGGAATGACCTCAAAATTCCTAAGTCCACAGCACTCGGGGTAAGCAAGGTCAATAAGAGAGAAGTGCACTGGACACACCCAGTGAGATTAAAATGGAAGCTAAATTTCGACGGGGCTGCCAAAGGCAATCCTAGTAGAGCAAGTGTTGGATGTATAATTAGAGACAAAAGTGGCTATTGTGTGTGGGCAGCGTCAAAAAATTTGGGTTTTCGCTCCAACATCATCGTTGAGATGGAGGCTTTGTCGTTAGGATTACAGTTGTGCATCCAAAATGGTATAGATTTTGTTGAAATCAAGGGTGATTCGCAGTTATGTATTCAGTTAATCACTTCAGGGAAATCACCAAATTGGAGGATAGGCAATTGGATTGAACCTATTAAGACGCTCCTAGGCAAGCTCAACAACTTCTCCCTTGCACACGTATATAGGGAAGCAAACAGAGCCGCAAATTTGTTGGCTAATTGGGAAATATCTCAAGAAGATTTGGTATCTATGGATTCCTCCACGAGGCGATGGCCGGGGCTACAAGCCATCATTGACCAAGATAACATGGGGCGTCAATATGATATTCTTTGTGCTGCCTCAGACCCGTGAATGGACGGCGAGGTAGGTGATTCACATGTCTGCAGACGAAGGCAAAGACTGGGACACTTGGGTAAAGATTTGGTATGGATTTGGTGACTGAAAAGTTGTCAGATGCTGCAATGGTTGTTGTTCACATGCTATGGCATAGGAGCCATATCTGCACAAGCTTGACGATAAAATACACATTCACAACTCATTGTGAGTCTTGTGTGCCGAGTAGGGAGAAAAGATGGTGCACTTCTTCGGGCTGAGCTGCCTCTGCTCCAAAGAGACACTTGTGGCACAGTGCAGTAGGCTTTTCACTATCCATCGCCCGGTGGTGCTTGCAGCGATTGTGGATGTGGTGAAAGGGGAGCTTCAAGAGGACCACCATTGGTGTGACGGGAAGGTGTATGAAGTAGTGATCGGGCCTTTGGTTGACATAATCGGCTCCAGGGAGAGGAAGGTTGAGCTATTCAATGGTTTCGTAGCAACTGCAAATGCTCTAGCGGTGGCAAACGCGACTTTGGAGTTGGTTGCAGATGGTTTGGTCAATCACCTTAGGCTCTTCTTCAACACAACTTGCGTTGAAACCGAGGAGGACAAGGGTGAAGTGTATGAAGAAGAGGCAATAAGACAGCATAAGGCGGCGAGGGAAAACTTCATGGTGAATGCTTGGGAGGTGTTTAGACCTAGGGTCATGAACTCCAATTTGGATGCTTTTTCCAGGTATATGGATTCAGGAAACTCATGGCTCAGTGAGAGCAGCTTGGCACAGCCGTTGGAGTTGGGAAGGAGTTTGGCAGTGGTTTATCAATATCTGCTACTGTAGAGAGGGTTGGTTGGCCTGGGAGGGCCTGTGTTCTGTAAACTTGAAGTAGAATGTATTCTAGCATGTGATGCCAAGTGATCAATGTAAATGGGTGCTATCCCCTTTGATAGCACTTATCTATAAATATATATATATATATATATATATATATAATATAAATATAAAACTATAAACAATTAACTTTTTTATTTCTATAAAAATTAAAATGCCAAAAAATAGTAGAGTTGCACAGGAAGAAGACCTAGAAAAATGGGTTGCTGAAATAGAAAAGCATTTCGGTTGTCTTCCTCATTTGGTGTAGGTTCTTTTTATACAAAACAAAAAGAAAATTGCACGATTGAAGTTTTTTAAAATTAAGTTTAGGAAGATTCATGTCAGATATTTTGAAATCAAATCACAAAGTATCTAGCACAACTGGAAAATCAAGATCTTTTGCGCATGTGTGGAAAAGGTTTCCAACGTGTATCTGCAGAGTATCGTACCCGTATCCATATTGGATATGGGGATACGCACGTCCAGGGAGGGGCAGGGTGTATCCGGCTACTCTGATTTTAATTTAATAATATTTAAATTATTAGTATTTATATTTAATATTTATAACATAATAATTACAATTATAATGTTGTCCTCAGCAATTATAATTATAACGATACTCAAATGGTTAATAGCTTTTAAGTATGCTCTTCATTATTTAAGTGTCACGATCTTGGGGACATGACATTTCTAAAACTTGGGCCATCAATTACAAGGTAAGCGAGAGCACACATAGAGAGAAAAGAGGCACAAAATGTGTATGTCTATGGACATCTCAATAGCATGATTATCCAACCTAGTTATAATTAGAATGGGCACACATATCAAGATCCCTACTAGATCCTTAGCACAACGATCAAAGTATGCCATGACTGTCATGTCCCCTTTTTCAGACTAAGGAAAAATTTAATACATTATATTCAAGCTGCTCAAAAAGTAACTTTAATATTATTAAAAGGCAACTTATATTTTATTATTAAATTATAAAGTACATCAAAGTGATTTTATAGTGTTATCAAAAGTGTTACTAGGACAAGGGGGAAAAATAAATCAATAAATTAAAATAAAAGAGAAATTCTTTGGACTTCTTTTGAAGGACTAAAAATAGCAAATAGGTGATTATAAAAGTAGGAGTTAGGCTTGAGAAAAATGATCCATCCATTGTTTGTTGTGAAACTGTTTCTTGAAGATTGAGCATTTGATGTTCATCTTTTGGCTAGAGGACAAAAGCCCTTTTGGTTTCTAGATTGAATTTGGGGATGAAAACTCTCTAATCCAACAAAGGCGATTACATCTAGGGATTCCATTTGTGTGGAAACATCAGTTTCAAGAGCTTATTCAAGATTCTCGATGTTGTGTGGAAAGATCAGTTTTTCAATTTCAATATTTTAATTCTTTTGGATCAACAAAGTATTGTAAGTTGTGTTGCTTTCCTAGAATGATGTTGGAGCATCTGGGTTCACAAGCAATCTTCTGTTAACCAAAAACATTTCCTATTTTCATTTTTAGTTTGCCTTAATTTTGTTGTGCTACTGTTGGTTTTGGTGAGTTATTTACATTTTTGGCTAAGTCAAGAATTCATCTCGTAGAGGAGCTTAAAGGGTGCCCCCTAATCAAATTTGGAAGAAATTGGATGCGAAATGGAGTTATGGGTATTGGAGGTTTTGCCTCCACCTGGATCCAACTGAGGTGCATGGTTCCCAGTTTGTTGCCTTGCTCCAACTAGTTCTTAGTCGTACAATGAGGGCCAATAATTCTATTTCTTTCTAATTCTCAATAAGATTTGAATATTGAAGGTTTTTACAAGTTCTCAAGAGGATAGGAACTTTCCTCTCAATATGGTTCTTAGTTCCGAGTTCCCTCAAAACCCCCGATAAGACTAAGAATATTGGGTACTTACTAAAGGTGGAACCTCCAACAAAGAGATCACCTGGTCTTGGTGTTGGTTACCAATTGGACTAGAACCTCCAACAAGGAACCTTTGAATTGGTGCTTAGTGCCAGTTCCCAATCGGGTTGGAACCTTCAAATTGGTGCTTGGTGCCTGTTGTGCCCAATCAAAAAATTTTGCTTCTTTAAGGTATTTTGAAAAGAATGGTAAAAGTCTTGTAAAAAAATTGTCATGAAAACTCAAAATTTCTAAAAATAGAAATTTTATTTATTTTTAGAAAGTTCCTAAAAATAGACTTGATTCAGGGATTTTTGGGTTTGTTGTCAAATGGATGTTTGAAAAACTTTCTAAAAATAGAATCTTTGTTTGGAGGGCTCTAACTGATTCTGATTGGTTGAAAATACTTCCTAATCAGGCTAGTCCAATCAAAATCATCAAAAGGTCAAGATTTATTTGGTGGGTCAATTTGTCTTTTTCAGAGAGAAAAGCATGAGCGCTGAAGTCATCAATGCAGGAAGAACAGCTGCCAAGTGTCAGATTCAAAGTCTCAAATGTTGCACAAACACGGCGAACGGTGAACATGCACACAGAACGAAGAATGTAGAAGGCAAAGGAAAAAAGTTGAACTTTGTGAAAACATTCTAAGCCTGGAGAAGCTAGGCGCCCCTAGCCAAGGAGGGCGCCTGGGATCTCATGCCTTAGTTTATTTTTTGTGTTTCTCAAAAAAAATGCAAATCTTCCCCGTTAACCCAATTCATATCTAGTCAAATGCAGTCAAAAGTAGTTTTAGGGTTGGGAAAAGTTGGGGATCACTTCAGTTATGTTCAAGCTCTTCAATGAATTTGTCATCCAGTTCAGAGGATCAGTCAGATAGCAGAAATTGTAGATCGAACGGATGCGGATACACCAAAACGAAGAAAGACAAAAGAAAATTGAAAATATCAAAATTTTGACTCTAAGTCTGGTGATCTTGGGTGCCTCATTTCAAGGGAGGCACCTAGCATTCAAACACTTAGAATATTTTTCACATTTTTTGAAAAATGTTCAAGACTTCTTCGTCAACCCTGTTCCGGCTTTCAGAAAATCATCAGATGCAGTGTCGGAGGCTAGTAAATGGTACCATTCAACTCAGATATGATAAGGCTTGCCAGAATGACTAACTTTCAGACATTGTTGTTCATCAGTTGCACGAAAACGAAGATCAAACAGGGGTCATTGGCTTCACACGAAATGAAGAAAGTGAAAATTTGAAAATCTCGGAAAAATGGTTAAGTCTGGAAAGGTTAGGCGCCCCAATTAGCTAGGGGCACCCAAGGTTTCATGCCTTACAATTTTTCAGGCTTCGACATGCTTTCTTCCATTTCAGCCTCCGTCAATCGTTTCAAGCACGTACAATCATGATCAAATGACGCTAGATGCCAATATGAAGCTAGGGATCACTTCAATAGTGGTCAAATATGAACTTGCCATGGTCAAACAGATTTTGTCAATTGGCAGTGTCAAATTCCCAGCTCGATGAAGTCAGAGGCAGGTCTAGCCAGGGCCAGAAGCAAGCAAAAAGTTGAAAAATGTGAAAAAATGGCTAACACTGGAGAGTCTAGGCACCCCTGTCCAGTCAACACTCCCAAGTCTTCAACACTTAGAAAATTTTCGATCCCAGCACACTACTTTCCAGTTCAGCCTTCGTCGCTAGCAGCAGTTGCAACAAAAGTTGAAAAACAAAGAAAAATGGCTAACACTTTTGAGGTTTTACGTGTTTGACGATGTCATTGAATGCTTTTACCAAACTTCATCAACACGTCCTCACACATGTGCTTTTTCCAACCACAAAAGATGAATTCACCGTTGCACAAGCAAATGGACTCAGATTTTTACATACGAAGTTTCTATCTTCTTGGAGAAGCTTCGAGTTTTAAGGCTTTATGAAGAAAGCGCTTTTTCATCTTCAAACTCCATTTATGTAATGTCCCCATTTTCGTGAGTATCAGAGTTCGTAAGGATTAGCCTATCATTTGACCCTCGTAGGCTAACAATTATAGATAGAGGGTCTCGTGGCAGTTACTCGGTGATTAGAGACATTACACTTCAGCTGGATTCAGGTTTTGGCCTTTGCACAAGTTATTTGACTCAAACTGGCACACTTACTATTTATAGTAAGTTACTATTTTGGGAGAGTCAAGGTTCCTATTAATAGAAAGACACCTAAGCAGAGCATATTGGCAGTGTCGACCTTGATTGGGCCTTTGCAGCTATTTCTAAACTCAATTTCACATACTTACTATTTATAGTAAGTCACTATTCAGGGTTTCTATTTTTAGATAGGCATCCAATCACATGGAGAACAGGGAGAGTCGACTCTTGGCTCAGACGGCTTAGCAATCAGACAAGTACATCAAGAGATATTAAAGTTTAAGTGACTTAAGTGATTTATTTAATATTTTATTATTATTATAAAGTTATAAAGTAACTTTATAATAATAAAGTCACTTTAATATAATAAATTGCGTTAAGTGAATAATTTAATGTGGGAATAAATCTTTTATCCCACATTGGCCAGGAAGGTGTTTGAGCTCTTCTAAGGAAAGAATAAAAAAGAGAGGTAAGAGCTCATTCTCAGCATCGAGTTGATGAATATTATTTTTGGTTAATTTTTATTGTGGAGCCTAGGGCTTTTGCAGTTTTCTTCTTGATCATAGGAAACGAAAACTTCTTATTGATAGCATAACTGAGGGAGTCAAAGATCTCTTGAAGGGTTGTAAATTGAGGAGAGGATAATTCAGTCCTTTCATTTGTGCAAATTGGTGAAGTTTCACAAGGATTTTGAAGATTATTACTTGCAGATCTGAATTGTTATTAAAGGCTACAGTAACTCGTGAATAGTGAAACGCTACAGTGATACATGAATAGTAAAATGCTACAGTATTTGTGCACAATGGGAGGGTTTGCAAGCTGATGATCAGATTGGTTGCATTTATCCCTCAATATCTATCTTTAGCCATAATTTAAGATTGTGATTTGGAGGAATTACATCTGCTGCTGGGACGTATAGCTACAGCCTGGGACGTGTTTCTCTTAGGTCCAAACGCCTCAAGATAGGGTCTGTTCTCTCCTTTAATAGTGGTGGCTGTGTTGTTTGATGATGGCAGCATCTCTACATGTTGGGGAAAATCAGTAGATTGACTGCAGAAAATTACTCAAGGGTTTCACAGGCCTGAACAATCTTCTTTTCCAACTGCTGGTATAAAATCAGACCTGCAATTAGCTGTTGTATACCCAAGGTATGGTCGTTCTTATTTGTAATGCATTGAATATCAAATTGAAGGCTTTAAAAGAGATGATCAATAGATAAAAAGGTTGCATTGTAACTGTTTTCCAAATTGTCCATTGCTAAAGATGAATATCTCAATCATGAATATGCATGCCAAGTGTTTGTTATAATGCCTCTTTGTCGTAGATGATCATTTTAATGTCTAGATGATATATTCATGCAATGTAGAGGATAAAGAGTTACATCTTTTCATTCTAGATTCATTGTTTAGACATTGTATTGGCTATTTATATGCATTAGAACTCAATTGAAATCTTTCAAGCAAACCCAGCAAACTGAAAAATTTAAAATAGCAAGATAAGACTTAACATGACAACTGTTTGACAATATTACAAGGACAGCAAGTGAAGAGTTTTTGAGTCTAATTTGGTTAGGCTCTTCACAATTTAAGAAGGCTTTTGGCATTTATTCTTCATATTTTGTGAGTTGGCATCCAGAGGAAGAGAAATATCTTTTTCTTCTCATCAAGATTTGGAGGCTCAAACGGAGTGCTTTTCCAGTTTTCTTCATGGATTCGGGATTGGCAAACACAAAGGCACGCTTTTTCATGGTCCAATCTTTTAGGACATTGTATTTCAGAAACAAGTGGTCAGCTTTTTTAGTTTTCATCGATCTCGGTCCATCTACTTTTTGCTCCTCTCGAAGATTGCAAAATTTTATATTTCCAAAAATCTGCTTTTCCGGCACTTTTTTGGGAAGCCCTCATCTTTTTCAAGATTTGACGAACTGGATCTCTTCAGAATGTGATTGTCTACAAAACCCAGGTCTCAGCTTTTTTCCGAGAATATGCTTTTTGGAGAAAAATCAGCAATCTATTTTCAGCAATTTGTGCAAAACTTTTCCAAACATAGGCGTGTTCACAATCAAAATTCAAGTTTTAAAACATGCAGTATTCTCCCAGCTTTTTGGCAGATATAGTTTCCCAAAATTATGGTGTTGAAGTCACCTTTTGGGGCAGCGATGTTTTCCAAGAATAGAACTTAAAGCAGCAGTTAACTCGATGCCTTTTCTGAATTTTCTTGCTATTCTTGTCTCATGCTTAACTATTCTTTGTGAAAGAGGAAAAATCAAATTGCAATAGTTGGAATTTTCCCTGGTTTTTTGTTTTAGTAGGATGTTAATTAGTTGTCATGTTTTAGGTTTAGAAATAAAGCTTGCAAGTTGGCAAGTCTAGTTGTAAAAGCAAGGAGATTTTAGGGTTCCCTATTCCTTGTTTGTGTATAAATAAGGGCAGCCTTGCCCATTATTTTCTTAACAGTCATTGTGATAACAAATTGCTGAGCCTACTTTTGCCTGCAACTTTGTTATTCAGTCTCTGTTCACTTAGTGTAAGAGCAAGTTTTCAAGCCTATTTTGCTACAAGTTATTGTTCAGTTAATGTTTAATTTGTGTCAAGTGTAATCTGGTTGATCGCTAAACTATAAGTCTGTTATTGCTACAAATCTATTGTCCCAGAAGTGTAATCGTTATTAGAAATTTGAGGAAGGAAATATTATGCTTACTTTGCTCTGATCTACTGTCTCAGATTTTGTTTTATGTGTTTTGCTTATATAATCTTTATTTCAGCTTGCATCTAAAAGAACAATGAGTCTTCAAGTGTGCATTGGAAGTGAGTTTATTTGAGTATTTGTGTTGAATCATTCCTCGTTTACTTCTAACTCTCAAGCTTTGAGTTTACTTGAGTTGCTAGAAGCGTCATTAGTTTAGGCTTAGTTGTAGTTGAAGTTCTAAAAAGAGAAAACCTCAACTGCAACGCAAAGAGTTTTATAACCTTGTGCTCTTAGCTGAGAACAAAAAAGATTGGCAATAGTTTAGTATTCTTTCTTTTTAAGCATCATCAACAAAGAGGGAGCTTGCCCTCCTAATTTGAAGAGCAGTTCAACTATGCATAGCTGTCCATTTCTAATCCGCACTGCAAAGTTGCGAATTGAAACACCAATAGTCCCAATTCTCAATCAAGCCAGAACCTTCGACAAGGAACCTTCGAATTGGTGCTTGGTGTTGGTTCCAAATCGAGCCGGAACCTCTACCAAGGAACAAAGAAAGGTGAATGGAGCTCAATTCTCACTAAGTTTGGAACCTTCAAAACAAAACTAAAGGTGTTGGTTCCTACTGGGCTCAAAATCCCCAATCAAATGGGAACTAAAGAACGCAACAAAAGATAGGTACCTAGCGAAGTAGGAATTGCCAATGGAGGGGAGCCAATGCCTAGTTCCTTCTAAGATGGAAAGCTTCAATGAAGAACAAAGACATTCAGTGAACCGACAAGGAGACGAAGCAATGAATTCAGGATGATAGTTAAACTGCTGGAAAACGGTTGAACTACCTTCACACAAGGTATATATGGGAAAAAAGACAATTGTTGGAAAATTTTATTTTGGTTGGAGGATTTTCAGATTAGAATAGAGAGAGATGAAGGTTGAAAGGTATGTAACCAAGATTGTATTCCTATACTCCTGCATGCTGTAGATAATAAAATGATTTGAATTGTTCATGTGTTTGAACATTTGTTGCAATTGTTGATTGTTGAAGCTCCATGATTGGGTTGCCTGATAAGGTACCCTAACCACAGTTGCACTACAAAATTTATGTTACATATATATATATATAATTCAGAAAACTAGTTGTCACTCAATCATGAAAGAGAACTTCAAATTTTTAACAAAGGAAAAAGGTTTATCTTGACTGTGGGTCATGCCAAACATCTTTAGCCTTTGAATTTTGGTGCTGAGGATTAGATGTTGAAAATGAGCTGAATGAAATTAATATTTATTTTCTTGAATTGCTGTACTTTATGTGGAATCAAATTTCATTGGAAAGATTGATATTTATTTAAATTAAGGTAAAAGAAGTGACTGTACTTTGAAGACTGTCATACAATATGAGGTAATTAAGTAGTGCATAAAGTCGAAAAGGAAGTCTTTCAGTTTTGATACGATTTCTTAATGTTTTGGTAGCACCTCAAATACCTTGATAGTGGGCAATTAATAGTTGTTGATATTTTATTTAATGCCACCTTTATCCTTTGGAGGAGTTGCAATATTTTTTTAAGGGATTGTTGATTATTTTAAAAGTGTTGTATCATTCTTTGCAACAGTCCATACTATTTCCTTAATTAAAGTTCACTCCATTTTGAATATTATTTTAGTTGGTGTAAGGAGGCTGCAAGATGGTATTTATCTCAGTGTTTATCAGCTTGTTCAGTCTTGCATAATTATATCCATCATCGCTATTGATTACTTTGATGAGATTGTTATTTGTTCATGGATGCCTATTATTGGTCATTACAACTGATCTTACCATTGCAATAGTGTGGTTGAAAAATGATAATTAGTTATAAGATTGTAATAGCAGCCGATTGAGAGAATCTAGTTGAGTGTTTGGATCTCATTTTCAGCTGGTTGAACAGCTGCAATAGCATTTATAATTTATTATTTATCAAGTATTTCTGTAGCAGATTAATTTTCAAAGGATAAATTAATCTCCAATTGTTGTATATTGTTCCATTCATATCAAAATATGTTGCATTTCCAGTTAATCAAATTTGACATTACATCTAAGTTGTATAAATAATTAGATCGAATGCCAAACAAAAATTAAATATTTTATTAAGTAGGCTTCCAATTACTATCAAATTATCAATGATCATCATGATTATCAGAATAAACTCATTTTTTGGTCTATGATATGTATTGAACTGTAATTTTGGTTTATATGTGATGGAAATTAGTAATATATTCTATAAATTCAATAATATATGTTCTTTTGTAGAATATTTTAAAAAATTTGTATTTTCAAATGTTTGATAAATTTGTTGAATTATATCTAAGGTTTTCCCCAAGTTTTTTCCAAGTCCCAAGTTTTTAAAAAATTTGGGCCTATCAAATAATTGTTAGAGTTTTTCAACTATGAATCCTAGATTTGAATATTGAAGAGTTCTCATTGCTTATCATTCAAAATTGTGAATATATGTGCAATTCTTTGCTATATAGCTTGAACTTGTAAGTTTGGATGGCAATTCTGCCAAGACATGGCTAATTGTTTAAATTTTCCACAATGCACACATTGTAGCACTATGCGGCTTGTTGCCAATAAGTTAGCATCCTGACCACCATATGCTCTCACCTTGCCCACAACAAGATTTAGGTGATCAGAAAGTGAGAGTTTATGCATTTCATGCTAATATTTGTGAAAATAAAAAAAAAATAAGTTTTGGGACATCACAATGACAAAACCTATCATAAATAGAAGCTACTTCAAGTTAATTTCTAACATTTTGTTGGGAATTGAGCTCACTGATTAAATGCCTCTAACTAGCTAGTTGCATCCGTACAACTCAAAACAAAAATTAATACCCATAAAAAGAATTATAATTGAGAGATTGTCTAATGTACTCTCTTAGACTAGTCATATCTTGAAATATTCCCCCTCAATTTTTTCCCAAAATTAACACACAAATCAGCAACCAAACACTGATTAGCGCTAGCCCCAAATGCAAATCAAAAAAAAAGATAACTCTAACCAAGAATGTTCACCCAGATCCCAATGTGGGCGAGGTGATAGCATATGGTCAGAGGATCGTTAGGCATAAACAGAGCTGAAAGTACAATTCATCTGCTGATCCAGGCATCCACGAGCGGTGGAAATACTCCATTTATTCAGTAGGTGAGTTTATAACAATTATTAGGCGGCAAATCAGCCTTTAAATCCACTCTTCCACTTATTAACGTGGGGGCAATATTGTCCACACAACCACTTATAATGTGGGGGGAACTTACAAACAAGAAAGATGTTTATTTTAAAACTCAACCACTCAATTGTGGGAGTGTAAAACAGATATAAAATTGCAGCAATAAAGAAAGAGCTGTTAGTACTACTAATCAGCTTTACAATAATTAAAATAAGCTGCAAAACTCAAAGATATGCTTCCTAAATCAACCAATAGTTAGAGTATCACTTCCTCCAACATTTACAATGATTAAATGATATGAAATTGAAGCACAACCAGCAAAACACCAATATTTAATAAGTCTGATATAGAAACAGTGTTAACAGAAAATCAGACCAGCAATGTCAAACCTCATAGAAATGGACGTAACTTCTTCGAATCAGCTCGGAATGCTCGCAAACCACAGCCAAATGACAGCTAGGAGCTAGGCGCCCAAACACTAAGGAGAAATCGAACCAGAAACAGCAGCAACAGTAGGCACGATTCCCAAGGCAACAAGCATGAAGGTACGGCCCTCTTGAAGAAGTCGACCTTCTTTAGAAAAATCAGCAATCAGAAATAAAATCCCAAACATTGCAGAAAAGGTCGCCCCACATAGACATACAGCTCAGACGAATACCCAAAATGATATAAAAATCAGAGGCGAAGCTATGAGCATAAATTTGCTTCAGCCATTGACATCAGCAGTACAAACAGATTATAAAACAACCTGCTTGTAATCAAAAACATCATTGAGCACTATCCACACTCCTGAATGAAGCATGGTCTTCAAAAATCTTCCTAGGAAGCCATAGTTTCAGGCCCGAAGAAAGAATGATTTGCTAAGCTTCCCCTTAGCCAGGTTCTGAATTCATTCCAGCAGTGTAACTTTGCTGTTCAAAAATATGCATAATCAGCTCTTCACAAAACAGCAATATATAAGTTTCAAATGGCACATGAAACACTTCAAATTCCAAGAAGTTGAATCACTTCAACTTCCAAGAGGGACGCCACCTTTTAGCATTTTACTTTTTGAAATATTAAAATATCATTCAACTTCCCCTTTAGGCGTCCATTTCCATATTGCAACAATAAAGCATTTATTAAATAATTAAATACTCACTTGACCCCTTAATGTCCCCTTCTTTAAAACAACTTGAAGTCATCAAGCCTAGGCGTGGGGTACAACTTCAAGACATGAAAATTGACTAAGTCTGAAACTCAGTCCAAGGAGATAACCAAATACAATGCCGATACTGAAACTGATGGTTTAGCAAGGTGACTTGAGCTGAACTGTTGATGATGCCACTGCCAAAATTAGACTTACTATAAATAGCCAACTTACTATAAATAGTAAATTCACATCAAAACCAACAGAAAGCCAAAAAAAACACTGAACTGCAAAGGATTGAACTGCTGCTAGACAGATACTGCTAAAAGATAGACTTGCTAAAAATAGCAAACTGCTATAAATAGTAAGTCTACACAACATCCTCTAAATGCCAACTGAGCAATATCACGACTTACTATAAATAGTAAGTGTTTCCAAATATCATTTGAGCACAAACCTTTTACATGCAAACCCTCGAAAAAGCATCTAAAAGAAGAAACCCTAATTTTCTGCTTCAAGTTAGCCTACGGATTTCTGGAAATAGGTGTTTACTCCAGTAATGGTATTTCAATACACTATAGAAGTAAACTAGAAACACTATGTCATTGAGTATGTAAAAGCATTCACAAAACAGAACAAATGTATATGAAGCATTGCAGTCTTTATTCATGTACTTGTAGTATTACATTATCATATCAACACACCCCCCACTACGAACCAAACAGCAACATAAATAGTTAACCGGTGTCGGTTGAGAGCACCAACCGTTGGCAACTGACCCGTACTAACTAATCCCGAGTGCTAACTAATCTCGAGTGCTAACTAACCCGAGTGCTAACTAATCTCGAGGACTAACATTATTTATTTATTCATATTTGCTAATTAACTATTTAGCAGCTTACATCATCACCCCCTCAGAAAAAGTCATCTTCCCAGATGACAATTACAATACTGGGAGATCAATACATAAAATTTCAGTGAGAAGAGGGTTGAGAGGACGTCCCTGGTGGTTGGGGGACTGATGAAGTAGTAGCTGGAGTGGTCAGCTATCGTAGTCAGTACACCTCCTCTGTACGCTGCTGAAAGTGACGAGAGGCCTTCAATTCCTTCTCTCGAGTGGTCTTGACCAGGTGCACTGCCTCCTTCAAGTTTTTATTGACCCTCTCCAGTTCTTTGTCTTTTTCTGCCATTTGGCGGCCCATCTCCTCCTACAATGTTTTCATCCTCTTCTCCATAACCTGAATGCTTGTATCCCGAGTGATCACTTCCAGTTTCTCTTTCACCAACAAGCGAGTGAGCTCCTGTATTTGCTTTTCAAAGGATTATGCCTTGGCCTGTATTTTACGAGAAAGGGCGATGGCTTGATCCTCTTTCCTCGTCATTTTGTTTAGATGGATCTCATACTCTCGACAGGCTAGAAATAATGTCCTGTAGGCTATCTCCATCTCAAATAACTGTGCCACCAGCTTGTCATCTCTCCCATGCAGAACTGGCCTCTTTAGAAACCAAGCAGCCATCATTTCTGGTGTCTTCTTTGCCAACCAATCACCAGTAAATATCCTGTCAAACTCTCTACCACTTCCTGAGTTCATGAACTGAATGATCCTCAGTGCCTCCTGCTCGGCTATGGGTGAGTAGTTCCGGTGCAGTGTCTTTGCAATGTCAGACACTTCCTGGATGACCAACGTGTTGGCATTTAAATTCGCACCTCTGGTATGCGTATTTGAAACGGACAGCTATGCACAGATAAACTTCTCTTCAAATTAGGAGGGGAAGCTCCCTCTTGCTGATGGTATTCAATAAAGTAAACTAAAACTAAGTTGCCTATCTTTTTGATCAGCTAGAGCACAAGGTTTATAAAACACAAACGCCGCAGCTGAGATTTTCCGATTTAAGAACTTCAACTACAACTAACTTAGACTAAAGACATTTCTAACTTCTCAAGTAATAAGCAGAGCAAGAGAAACTAGAAATGAACAAGGTAGATTTCTGACAAAATACTTCCATAAACTCTTTCTCAACGAACATCTACACACTTCAATGTAAGTTGAAATCAAGATCATAAAAGTAAAACACAAATAACGGAAATCTGAGATTTTATATCAAGGCAAAGGAGGCTCATGATTTTATTACTCAAATCTCTGGAACATAACTCTCTTCTAACATGCCTGGAACAAGAAATTGCAGCTAAAGAGGCTTGCAATCTTGCTCTTTACACACTAGAAACAGCAATCACACTAACTCCTTGTTGGCTAAAGAGGCTCAACAATTTGCTATCACAACACAATTGAACTGAAACTGAATAACAACTTGCTGCAATACAGGCTCGCAATTTGCTAACACAATAACCATTCCCGAAACTAATGAGCAAAGGCTCTTATTTATAGGCAAGCAAAGGAGTAGGGAACCCTAAAATCTCCTCGCTTTCACAATCTAGGGCTTGCTCAACAAGCAAGCTTTATTACTAAATTTAGAAAGAAGATAACATCTAACACCTAAGAAAGTAGAAAAAGCGGGAAGTGCCAACTATTACATTTATCTTCTTTCTCTTCTTCAAAGAATGGATAAGAGTCGTTCCAAGAATAGAAAGAAAGCTTCTTGTAATGTCCCCTTCTCAGATGTGATCTTTTTTGTTGACCGTTGGCCTATTCCGGAGACTCGTAGGCTATGTGGATGGTGAAATTAGGGTTTCCTAGTTTTTAGGAGGTTGTTGCTTGAAGTTTCGAATTCTGATTGCGGATTCTTTCTGGGTTTTCAGAGAGCTTCGCAGTGGTGTGTTCAGTTTGGCATTCCAAGCAACTTCACGAATTTACTATTTTTAGTAAATTCTATTTTTGGCAGTGGACAGGTTGGGTTCAGTTCAGTTGGTCTTCTTCTTTGGTTGATTCAGCTGGCACTTCAGTTTTTGGCCTTGGGCACATAATTCTTGCAGAGATAAGTATTTTCATTATAATATTATATTTTAATATTATATCCCCCTTTGCCTAGCAAGTACAACTTTAAGTTGTTTTTAAAAAAGGGGACTTAAAGGGTCCAGGCGCCATGGAGAGATAAGTTATATTTTAAAAAGTCAAATATTAAGCTTAATTGAAAAGGATGCCTACTTGAAGGATTGAGTTTATTTTTAAAAAAAAGTGAAATATTCAACAAGTGAAAAAGGACGCCATCTTTTGGAGGGAAAAGGTGAATTTGAAATTAGGGTTTTGGGCGCCTTCTTGAAGCTTCTAGATGATTCTCTCATGTCTATTTAATCAGGCCTCAGCTCTTCATTTGGGATCTTTTGTCTACTTCGCCGTTATGCTGCTGAATTATCTTCAGACACTCGCTTCGAGGAAAGCACACCTCCTAGCATTGGCTCATCTTCTTGCTTGAAAGATAGCAACTAGTTGAGAGGTTAGCTTGTAGTTGGGTTGTTTTGGCATTGTAGTTGAGTTTCTTGCATTTAGGAGATGTTTATCAAGCATTTTGTCATGTTTCAGAGTTGTTGATGTTGCATAGCTGTAGGCAGTTTTCATTCATAAAATAAAAAATACAAAAAGATAATGTTCTGGGTATTCAACATATCATCTTGTCTCCTTAGGGCGACCCATCTTGCAAATTTATAGATTTTTATCTGCTGTTTTGGATTTTATCTAGCAAGTTTGCCCTTTTAAGAGGGTCGTACCATTCTGCTTCAGCTTTGGGATTTGTGCAAAAAGTTTAAGGATTGTTTGGTGAAGTTTTGAGATCTTGTTTGGGGCGCCTTTATGCCTAGAGCAATCTGCATTTGATTCCTCGTCAGATTTCACCATTTTATGTTGCAGGTCTGATAAATCAGAATTAAGGAAATTGTCCCTTTGGTAGGTATTGAGCATTGAAAGTTGCATTTGGTCTTTGCAAGACATTCTACACAGTTGCAGCAATGAAGACTTGACAAAGCTCTACATTTAAATGATTATTCTGATATATTGTAAGCTGTTAGTAGTACTATCAGGTATTCTTCTTTATTTTGCATTTTAAGCTATTGTACATTCCCATTGAATAAGTGGAAGAGGCTGGCTTGCCGCCTATTTGCTTTCAGTTGAGTAGTTATAGGGACCCTCTGACCATATGCTCGCCATCACTCGGCGCCATTCTTGGTTAGGGTTACATTCTGTTCATCATGCATTGATCCTCTAACCATATGCTCGTCTGCACAGGCGCATTCTTGGTTAGAGTTCCTTTCAGTTTGCATTTGCATAGATCCTCTAACCAATGCTCACACCTTGCCCACATTGGGATCCTAGTGTACATTCTGGTTAGAGTTACTTTCTGCATCGTTTTGGTTTAGGCTAACCTTAACGGGTGCGTGTTCATTGTAATCACTTGTGAAAAAACAAAAAAAAAAATTGGTCTAGTTCATTACACTTCTAAATGAAAGCCACTTTAAATCTCAATCATATCCGCTAAAAAGCAGGAAACTGGGTCCTGGTCAAGTGCATTGATACTATCTAAGGCAATATTCTGATCCTCCAAGATCTCCTCGCCTTCTATGATCAAACTTAGAGAATCTTTGACTTCTTTAGTTGCTTTATGAGTTTTATTCTTGAAAAACATCGCTGCCTGAGAAGATGACTCACTAATTGATAACTTGGCGGCTCTACAACTTTATGCTTCTGACACTTCGCTTGATTTCCAACAAAAGAGTATTGCACAATTCTTTTCTGATACCTTTCCTTTTTCTCATATCACACCTCTCATTCTTCAGCTGAGATAATGAAGTTTTTGTTAAATCAGTGATCAGATAAGTGCACAGAAAATTAATTCAAAATCAGACACAGAAACACAGCATATACCCTGGGAAAACCCTCCTCTTGAGGGAGAAAAACCTAGCAACAAAGATCTCTCTTTTATATATAAGTAATGGCAATAATTCTCTTTACAATGAGGCCAATACAAGGCCAATATCCAGCATCAACTCTAGATGCAATAACAAATGATAATCTGCTCTTCCTTGTGATCTGAATCTGCACTTAGAGAAATTCATAATCTGCTCTTGAAGGAATTCTCAATCTGCTCTTGAAGAAATTCGCAATCTGCTCTTGAAGGAATTCGCACTTGAATGAAGGAATAAATCGAACTTGCTTGATGATGAAAGAATAGAAATGACCTTGTATATATATGCAATGAGAGAGAGGTCACACCTCTTCATGCACAAGGTCTGCCAAGGAGAGAAATAATATTATAATTAAAAAATACATTAAATACAAAGGAGGTCGGCCCTTTTTGGAATTACATTATTGCCATTAAATATCTCATATATAATAAATATCTGAATAATTTTATGTCTTCATTCGTGGCTGGAAGGACGAACCTGAAGCTGCCAATCATTAACACTCCCTCTCAGCTAGGGAGAGTACTTCCAGCTGCTAAAGGCATATCACCTCATCGTGATGTCAAATATCGCCTCAATGCAATATCAACCATAATGGCTACAACCATGCTATGGTGAACAAGGGAATATCACCTCAACGTGATATTGGATATCGCCTCAACACGATATCTACCATAATGGCTACAACCATACTATGGTGAGTAAACGAATATCACCTCAACGTGATATTGGATATCGCCTCAACACGATATCTACCATAATGGCTACAACCATACTATGGTAAAAGATAGATATCACCTCAACGTCATATTGGATATCGCCTCAACACGATATCTACCATAATGGCTACAACCATACTATGGTAAGAGAGAGATATCACCTCAACGTGATATTGGATATCGCCTCAACATGATATCTACCATAATGGCTACAACCATACTATGGTAAAGGATAGAAAGGCTCACTGATACTGAGACTCTTTCTCAGTCAAGGTTGGATTCTCCACCATACCAAGCTTATCTCGAAAGTATACAAACTTTATCCTGGAGAGAGGCTTGGTGAGAATGTATGCCGGGCTCCGGCTTCATCAATGCTTTCGATGTATTTCAACTGTTTTCGCAGCACTATATCTCTGATGTAGTGGTACTTGATCTCAACATGTTTCGTTCTGTCATGAAACACAGGATTGACAGAAAGCTTCACGCAACTCTGATTATCACAATGGATGATAGTAGGCTCCATTGATTGTCCAAATAATCCTAGTGAGCCACGGTCACACCGCTTCCCGAAGCGCGGCATAAGCTGCACGCCGTATCACCGGCCGTAGATTTCAATGCTATGGATCAAGCCTCAAGTACACCAGAAATCATATGTAACCCAAAACTGAAGCAACAACCAAAGGTGCCTTTCCGATCTGTGGACACAATTCTACCAATCGTAATCAGAAACCATGTAACTCCAAGTCTGCATCTGAAGTATACCTCAACCCATATCCAATTGTGCCATGCAAGTATCTCAGGATATGTTTAGCTGCAACAAGATGTATCTGTCTTGGATCACACATAAACTGGCTAAGTGCACTCACTGCATAGCAAATATCAGGTCTAGTGTTAACCAGATACATCAAAGACCCAATCAACTGTCTATACAATGTAGGATCCACCAAGTCTGAATTAGCTGCAGCCTCCTTCAACTTATGAAGGTTGGTCTCCATTGGTGTAGACATGGATTTGCAATCCATCATGCTAAATCTCTTAAGTATATCAATGGTGTACTTTCCTTGACTTAGAATCATCTCATCTGGTTTCTGCCAGACTTCTAAACCAAGGAAGTAATGCATGAGCCCAAGGTCCTTCATCTCAAATTCTGAAGTCAACTCCTTCTTGCACTCAAGAATCGGGTGATCTTCTCCAGTAAGGATCAAATCATCAACATATAAAAACAATATTAATGCATCACCATTGAATACCTTGAAGTAGAGATTTGAATCAGCATCATTCTTCAAGAAGCCCAAACTGGATAGGTACCGATCAATCTTTTCGTACCAAGCACGAGGAGCCTGCTTAAGACCATACAAGCCTTCTTCAGCTTACACACATGTGACTCCTTCTCATGAACTTCAAAACCATCAGGTTGCTCAATGTAAACTTCTTCCTCAATTACGCCATTGAGAAATGTTGTCTTCACGTCCATCTGATGAATCTTCCATCCTTTCGATGCAGCAATGGCAATGATGGTTCTGACATAAGTGTAACGGGCAACAGGAGCAAATGTTTCTTCGTAATCAACTCCCTCTTTCTGAGAAAACCCTCGAGCTACAAATCTTGCCTTGTACTTCTCAATGCTCCCATCTGCAGCTTGCTTGATTTTGAAGAGCCATTTCGAAGATACCACTGATTTGCTCTTAGGTCTAGGACCAAACATCATTCTTCAGAATTGATTGATACTCTTCTGCCATTGCATCTCTCCAAGCCTGATGACTGAATGCTTCTTCAACACATGAAGGTTCTGAATCAATAATCTGACTCATCAAGGCAACATAATTGAAGAACTTATGAGGCCTTTTACTTTCTCTGAATGTTCCTCTAGGAGCTGCAAAGCTTTCTACCTCTTGCATAGTGCGCCTAGCCCATAGAGGTCTCTTTCTTCCAATGACAATGTCAATAGGCTCCAAGGGTTCAACAGGATCAGCATCTTCTTTTGGTTCAACAGTCTCCCTCTGAATCTCAGGAGCATGGTCAACTTCCATATCCTGAGGAGACTCTTCGTTACTGATCTCCATGTGAGTGCCCTTGGATCTCCTAAATGCAATGTCTTCCTCAAAAGTGACATCCCTACTGATCTCGATCAACTTTTGTCCTGGAATGTAAATTTTGTAGGCTTTAGATGTCTCGTTGTAGCCCACAAAGATGCCCTTCTTGCCAGAAGGCTCCAACTTAGTTCTCTTCTCCTTCGGAACATGAATATAAACAGAACATCCAAAAATTCTTAAGTGACTAACTTCAGGCTTCTTTCCTGTGAAGGCTTCTTCCGGAGTTATATTCTCCAAGACCTTGTGAGGACTTCTATTCTGCACATATACAGCTGTCCTGGAGGCTTCTTCCCATAAGAAAGTCTGCAAATCTTGATCATGAATCATGGCTTTTGCTGCTTCCATGATTGTCCTGTTCTTTCTTTCTACAACACCATTCTGCTAGGGATTATAGGGAACATCTACAAATCTTGATCATGAATCATGGCCTTTGCTGCTTCCATGATTGTCCTGTTCTTTCTTTCTACAACACCATTCTGCTGGGGATTATAGGGAACACAGAACTCCCTCTTAATCCCTGCATCTGTACAAAAGTCTAGAAAACTACTAGAGGTGTATTCACCACCATTGTCAGATCTAAGGACCTTAATTCTTTTACCAAAAAGGTTTTCTACTAAGGCTTTAAACTCCTTAAATCTAGCTAATACTTCCTCAGACTCTTTAGACCTCAAGAAATAAATCCAAGTTTTCCTAGAGTGATCATCAATAAAGAGTACATAATAAAAAAATCCGTTTGAAGACAGAACAGACATAGGACCACATAAATCTGAATGGATGAGATCTAAAATACTCTTGGATCTACTTTCACTACTATGAAAGGTGGCTTTTACATTCTTACCTAGAGCGCACCCCTTGCAAGTGCCTTCATGCTCCTTGTCGAACTTAGGTAGACCTATCACCATTTTCTCCATAATAGGCAAGGCACGAAAGTGTAGATGCGCCAATCTTCGATGCCAAAGATCACATAGAGAAGAAGTATCATGAACCAATGCTTGTAGAGGACGAGTGCAAACCCTGTAAAGACTTTCATGTCTCACTCCAATAACTTGAGCATCTTTGAAACTAGAGTTCTCCATCCATACAAGAACTTTGCCTTTTGAGAAGGCAATTTGATATCCTTTATCTTCAACCATATGACCAATAGTGGAGAGTTGATCTCTCAATTCTACAATCCTCATGAAGTATGCGATCACGGTCTCCCCTTTCGACATCTTCACATGATGAAGTTGTTGCTTCAGCGCAAGAGCCCGGCTGGTGTTGTTGATTTCATACATTTCTTCCAAAGTTTTGAACATCTCCCTAGCGGTCTTCAACTTGGAAACAATAGGGACGATGTGGTCTTTAACGGAGTCAACTAGCAACTTCTTTGCTTTAATATCTTTCTTCCTCCATTGCAGCTTCTCTTCTTCCTCTTCAGGTTCGGGAACCTTGGACTCCGCAAATTCAACCAAATCATTCTCCTCCAATGTAAGCATGATTCGGAATCTCCATGAGGTGTAGTTTGAAGCTCCATCGAGTCTATCTTCGATCTTCAATCCGTTCACCATTTTGAATGTAGTGAAGATAGATAAGAACCCTCAACAAAGAATAGAATAAGCTGTGAAAGCACAAATCTAACCACGATCTTCTTCACACCCGCTCTGATACCATGTTAAATTAGTGATCAGATAAGTGCACAGAAAATTAATTCAAAATCAGACACAGAAACACAGCATATACCCTGGGAAAACCCTCCTCTTGAGGGAGAAAAACCCAGCAACAAAGATCTCTCTTTTATATATAAGTAATGGCAATAATTCGATTTACAATGAGGCCAATACAAGGCCAATATCCAGCATCAACTCTAGATGCAATAATAGATGATAATCTGCTCTTCCTTGTGATCTGAATCTGCACTTAGAGAAATTCGCAATCTGCTCTTGAAGGAATTCTCAATCTGCTCTTGAAGAAATTCGCAATTTGCTCTTGAAGGAATTCGCACTTGAATGAAGGAATAATTCGAACTTGCTTGATGATGAAAGAATAGAAATGACCTTGTATATATATGCAATGAGAGAGAGGTCGCACCTCTTCATGCACAAGGTCGGCCAAGGAGAGAAATAATATTATAATTAAAAAATACATTAAATACAAAGGAGGTCGGCCCTTTTTGGAATTACATTATTGCCATTAAATATCTCATATATAATAAATATCCGAATAATTTTATGTCTTCATTCGTGGCTGGAAGGACGAACCTGAAGCTGCCAATCATTAACAGTTTTGACATAGTGTTGATTCGGTCTTAAACTCAAGGGGTGTGTACTCCATATTGAAAACCTTGAAGAATGACTGTAAACTCGCCTATGTTCAAACAAGTCTTGAGCAACTTTCTATTTTTAGAATGCTGGTTTTTCGTCTTCAAACGGACAAATTTTTGGAATTTTTTCTAAGATATGGGTTTTGCTCAAAACTTCGTTGCAAGACAACCCAGATCGTCTGTTTTTGAAAATCTTAAATTTTGACTGAAAAAGCAGCAAACCCTAATTTCTTCAATTTTTCACCGAAAAAGCTGGCCTCTGGTTTGTTCAGAATACAATTTGGAATGAACCCAGTTGATAAGATATGAAAAACACTGATGGTTGATCGAAAAAGAAAGCAGCCAACCCTAGAATTTGAAATTTTCTTGAAAAAGCTGTGATATGGGTTTTCTTCAGAAGACTGTTTTGAGAGGACCCAGATGATCAAAATTTGCAAACTCTAAAGTTTTCACTGACATGCAAGGAAAAAGCAGCTGCTGCAACTTGATGAAAATTTCTTGAAAGATTCTTCAGAAGAATGAGTTGAGTAGACCCAGAAGGCTGAAAATTGAAATCTTTGATCTTCTCCTTCAAAAATTTGATCTTCTGGATGAAAAAGCATGAAAAAGCAAGATCTTATGTTGCTGGTCTGAAAATTATTTATGAAAATCAGCAACCTTGGGCTCTTGAATCTTGAAATAAAACCTCAAAGTTGCTGCTCCACTTTTCTTCTTTGAATGCTACCTGCAAAAATGATGAAAACTGAATGGAAGAGATGTCTTAAATAGATTTAGGGCTTGAAATAGTTTTGCTTTCTTTTGTTTTAATCCATGCAAACCCTAAAACCTTCTCATGCAACGAACTTTGACATTCACTTCAACTTGCAATTTTGAATCTTTTGAAAACTTTGAAAATTTCACTAAGGCATTGTAAGTTGGGCGCCCTTCTTGACCAGAGGCGCCCATTTTCTCCAAAGTTAGCCACTTTTTGAGAATTTTCAACTTTTCTTCCATTTTGACCCTTGGTTTGACCTCGATCTCCGGCTTCTAGATTGATCCGATGAACAAGCTAGATGATTCATCGCATAGACTGACTGATTCTGAGAAAATTGTTCTAGAGGCACCTCTGGCAAAAAACTTCGTTTGGACCTTCAAATTCATGGGAGCCCATTTCCTCTAGGGGCTCCGAACTTTCACAGTGTTAGCCATTTTTTCATGATTTTTCAATTTCTTCATTTCCCTTTGATCTTCTGATGAAATCTTGATTCTGGGAGCTACGTTGATCTGATTGACTAGCTGACAGGTTCACTGGATAGCTTGGCTGAAACTGACGAGATGATCTTAGGCGGTGTAGTGTAAAATTCCATCATTTTTGACCTCAAAAGTTTGGGCGCCCTTTCTCTCCAGGGGCGCCCACCTTGACCAGACTTAGAATTTTTTTATTTTCATCTTTGCTCTTTTTTAGATGATCTCGTCAAATCTGGAGTTCTAGGCGCCGGATTGACTGATGGCTGGGCTTATCGCGAAGCTGAGAAGATTTTGGAAGGGGTCTTCTAGGGATCACTTCACCAAAAAGTTAGATTTAGGCCTTCAAAAGCTTGGGCGCCCTTCTTAGCTGGGGGCGCCCAAGTTCACCAAACTTAACCATTTTCCTTAAGTTTTCAACTTTTCTTCAATTTTGACCCCTGGTTTGATCTTGATTACTGGATGTTCGGATGATCCGATGGAGGAGCTGAATAATTCATCGCGAAGCTCGACTGATTCTGAGAAGCTCACCCTGGAGACACTTCTGGCTAAAAACTTCATTTTGACCTTCAAATTCATGGGAGCCCATTTCCTCCAGGGGCTCCGAACTGCTCCAGACTTACAATATTTTACCTGATTTTCATCTTCACTTTTGAATCGTTATTCCGTACTTTTAGCTCGATCTAGATTTGCCAAAGAACGACAAGTCAAATGCTCTAACAAAGACAACAGTTGCAAAGTTGATTGAATTCTGGAGAGATTAAGCACATTTGCAAACCCTTATTGTTGAGTTAGGCCCCTCAAAGTTGGGCGCCCCTGGGCACCAGGGGCACTGAAAGTTCCCAGAGTTAGAAAAATTTCTGATATTTCCATGATTTTCACTTTGTCTCCTGTTTGAAACTGCTTCGTTTGATCTCGAATTCTGGGTGACTGGATGATCTATTGACTGCACTACCGGACTTCCTGCAGAGCTAGGAGGATTTTGAACAAATTTGTCTAGAGAAGAAACCCTAATTCTTGCATTTAATGCCCTAAAAAGATGGGCGGCCTTCTTCACCTGGGGCGCCCAAGTCAAGCAGACTTAGTCAAAATCTGGTAAATTTCACCTTCACCCTGATCACCAACTGAATTTGACGATTGATTATCATTTTCAAAATGTCTAAGTGTAACAAAAATTTTAATTTTGGGGTACAACACAACACAATAGGCTCAAGGCTGTGAATGTACCTCTCGATTGTACCTATTGGATCCTCTCGATCTGGCTTGGGGATTATCACAGCAATCCCTTCTGATACATCATTATCACTAGATCCACCGGCATCTCCGACATTACCCACAGCTCCGACATTACCCACAGCTGTAGGTACGGCCATCTGTGGTGTGGTAAGGGGCTCCTCATCTGACACAATATGGATCACCTGTGCCATCTCTCCCCCCTCCACTGCTCCTGGATGCGCATTCTCCACTGCCACCATCGGCTGAGTGCTCCCCGCTGGTGCGGCATCCCTACCCACCTCTTCCTCCATCAATCCTGGTGAGCGTATGGGGGAGATGTCCTCCTCCGGAATAGGTGTTCCCATTTTCTGTAGCCATCCGTCTACACCCTCTGTCTGAAGTGTCCCTCCTAGTGATGTCGGTGCATCTGTCTCACCTATTATACCCTCTAGTGTTGTGTCCTCCGCCACCACTAGTGGTGTCCTCTCGTCTGTTGATACAACTGCGTCAACTGTGCCCCCTTCCTCGACCTTCTCTTCTACCTCCTTTTCGGCTGGGGCTTTCACTAGAGTATTAACATCTACTGAATAAACTCTGACTGGTGAAGTACTATCGGCAAATGAAGACAGTGCTAACTGCTCATATTCTTCACTATCAGCTTGTTTCCTCTTCCTCTTCACCGTCTTCGGCTCTTCTGTGGTGCTCCCAGCATCCAGAGTCGTCCATCTGAAAATTGTAGGCCAAGAACTATCATAATCCCTTGCTGGCTGAAATTTTCCCAATTTCCCTTCTGGCACTTGATTGTAGACAGCATCTAGAAAGAGGGCTATAAGCTGTTGGGCCATATAGAACGCCTTGTGCTTGCATTCTAAGAATTCTCTAATCCTCTCCGACAGGTATAGTGCCCAATTATAAACCTTTCCCCCACTCAGCCCGAACATATACTCAACCATCCAGGTTGCAATATCTGAGGCTCGGCTAGCGCCTGTCAATTTGCATTTGATAAGATCCATAATGCATTTCCAGTCACCATTCCCCAGCATATTTTTCCGTAACCCTCGAGCTCCTATGCTCCAAATTATCTCCTTTTCTTTGGAAGTTATGTCCGACCGGCAAATTCTTTTAATAATCATCTCTTTCTGTTGCGCAGTCATTTTTGTAGTCGGCTTGGCGACCACCTGCCCAGTTGCAGGTATGCCAAAGACTCTCTGGAAGTCCGAGGGATAAAAAGCCACGCTAACTGGAAACCCTTCGTATTCAATTGTACTCCTGTGGCTGTGCTGATTGTAATTGGCAACAATATCTCTCAAATATTCTTCAAAATCCTTAGTATTAAAAAGACACTGTGCTACCTTCTCCACCTGTGCTGTCGCCAGTGCTCGCTTGATGGGATAGTCGGGTGCTATCTCCTGCCACCATGTCTTGCACTCAGTGCCTGTGAGACTTCCCACGTCAGCGAATCTGCAGTCATAGTATCAGCTTTCCCCTTATCTGACTTGCCTCCAGCCACCTTGGATTTCAGTGTTATTTTCCTTGCTTTGGCGCTCGTGCTAGCATCCATTTTTCTGTTCCTGAAAGGGTGAAACTGCCGGAAGATAACTTTTCTTGATAAGTGAAAACCCTTAACAACTACCGATACAGCAGTAAATTTTTTCCGCCGAAGGCTCCAGCCGATGAATGGTACAGACTTCTCACTATGCCGTATGGATTTTTCTTTCACCCAACGTACGGCCTTCTTGCTAGTTTGTATGGCCCCAACCTTGTGAAAGCGTACAGTCTCCTCTTTGCTACGTACGGCCTTCTCTGTAACTCGTACGGTTTTGTCCTCTTTGCTACGTACGGCCCTCTTTGTGATGCGTACCACCTTTTTCTTCAAGCGTACGGCCTTTTCTTTGATGCGTACAGCCACCTTCTTCAAGTGTACGGCCTTCTCTTTCCTCAAGCATACGGCCTCCTCTATCAAGCGTACGGCATTCTCTTCCCTCAAGCGTACGGCCTCCTCTGTCAAGCGTACGGCATTCTCTTCCCTCAAGCGTACGGCCTCCTCTGTCAAGCGTACGGCTTCTTCTTGAATGCATACGGAATTCTTCTTGTGTATTAACTTTTCCTTCTCCCTGGTTTTCAACCGTACGACCTTCACCTTCACACGTACGGCCTTTACTTGCACTTGTACGGCTCTCAAGTTTGTTTTCTTCGCTCTTGTCGGTTTCTCTTCGATGGGTTCTGGATGCAGAGTGATGGTGCCCTTTTTGACTTATAGCGAGTATCCTTTTTAGGTTTAAGTTGTGTGCCGCTTCTCCATTTTAATATTGTAATGTTCTTTATTTTCAACTTCCCTTGAATACTTTTAATTTTTTAATTTTTTCACTCCCCTTGGTCGGCTTTGCTCTTTCCCTTCATGTTTTTTATTTTTTTCAACGCCATATAATACGTCTACCTTTTTAATACTTTTATTCTTCCCTTTTGATATTTTTTCTCTCTCTTCAATTCTATTCAATTTCCCCTCCATATTTCTTTTATTTTTGTCTTCTCTCTCCTCTCATCCATTTGCCTTGTTTTTCTTTATTTATTCGTTTTTCTTCATTCATTTTTCTACCCTCCTTCCTTTTTCAGTGACTTTTAGCTTGTTTCTCATCTACCTTCAATTTTTTCAAATTTTGCTTATTTTCTCTCTCATCTCTTCTTTCTCCATGTTCAGATGTTCTTTTTATTCCTCGTACTCCATCCGTTTTAACCTTCAACTCGGACGCATAGTACCATTTGCACGTATGTGGGGGCCACTTATAGCATTCTTCTTCACAACATGATCCTATATACTGTATATCAAACCATTTATCAAGCAATGGAGCAGGGCCAATACCTTTGAAACTGCTGTCGATATATCGCCCGCTGTAACGTTGGTACCACGTAACCTCCTCGCCTTCTACAATTGGTGGCTCGGCTACGTTAGGTATTATTTTCCATAGCCCATCTTGTGTCACAAACCTCGGCACCTTCCTCCGTTCTCATATTGAGTGCTTAATTACATCTTCAGTGTACCCGTCTACACTTGAAATGAACATATCTTCTATCATCAATACAGTCTTTAAACAAGGAGTTGTTCGTTCAAAATAGGCTTCCCACTGCTCATCGTTCCAATCATGTGCTTAATCCTCAACATCCTCAAGTTTACACAGACTTCGCTCGTGGGCAAGTTGTTCCTCTTTCTCTTTCTACACCTCGGTATCTAATTCTTTCAACAGGTATCCTCGCCGAAGGCCTTCATATGGAGCAATGTAACACTAGTGTCCACCCATTCTCCGCCATAGTGCTGGTGTCCCAAATACCGCATTAGTCAAATGCTTATGCATCTGAGGTACAGCAGTACCTTCTACCTTCTTCTGCACCAGTCTCTCTTCAATGATTTGATCCACGCCAGATTCCATCCAAACTCCTTCGGCTGCATAGCCGGGACCTCCCAGACCCCAATCGTATTCTTGCGAGTCCTCGCTTTGCACAGCCCAGTCTTCTTTAGTGGCATAGCCCAACATATTGATGGCAATAGCGTTCTCCTTCCTCTCTTGATACTGTTTCAACTTGGAACCATTGATTGCTTCTGGCAAGAGTGACCCATCTAAATTCTAAAGTTTTATAGAGCCATTGTCATGGACTTCCCGAACTCGGAACGGTCCTAAGCAACGAACCTTGAATTTCCCCAGCTTAATCTTGTTACGGCCGTTATATTTCAGAACTAACTGTCCTGGCCGGAAATTCATTCGCCGGAGGTGCTTATCGTGCCAATACTTCCTTCTCCACTGCATGTTCTCCGTCGTCCATTGTGCCACTATCCTTCGTTCATCCAGTTTATTAAGTTGGTATAGTTGTTCTTTTAAACTTTATGTATCACCTAGCCGATTCTCCACGGCTATCCTTAAGCTGGGTACCATGTATTCCATCGGCATCACCGCTTCCTGACCGTACATTAATTGAAAGGGTGTGTGGCCCATTGTTACCTTGTACGTCGTACGGTATGCCCACAGCATGGCTGGTAATCTCTCTTCCCAGTCCGCTTCTTCTATGCCACATGACTTGTGAATGACTGATACTAGTACTTTATTTGTAGACTCCGCCTGACCATTAGCTCGTGGGTAGTACGGACTTGATAGGTTGTGAAAGATTCAGAACTCCGTCGTCATTAGTCTGATGACATGATTGACAAAATGCCCTCCACGATCACTCGTGATCTGAATAGGAATGTCGTACCGTGTCACTATTTGCTCATAGATAAATCTTGCCGTACTCTATGCTGTGTTCTCCGGCAATGCTCTAGCTTCAACCCACTTTGTCAGATATTCAGTAGCAACCACTATGTATCGGCATCGGCGCAACTGACTCACCTTCAATGGTCCAATGAAGTCCAGTCCCCATCGTTCGAACAACTCCTGCGGCTGTGAGGGATGCAGTGGCATGAAGTTCCGCTTCAGTGGTTTCCCGACCCTTTGACAGGTGTCGCAACCTAGCACCCATTCTCTGGCATCGGTGTGCATCGTCGGCATCGGTGTGCATCGTCGGCCACCATAGGCCTGCCAAAAGAATTTTCCTTGCTGTAGCATCCGGTCCCATATGACCGCCAGCCAGACCGTCGTGTGCCTCCTTTAGTACGCCTGGTATCTCTTCTTCTATAACACATCTCTGGAGGATCTGATTAGGCCCCATCTTGTAAAGCAAGCCATTGATCAACTGGAACATCTTACTTTTCAAGACGAGCTTTCGCCTTTCCGCTAGTGGCATCTCTTTCGGGAATGTGGATGTGGATAGATATTCCCCAATCTTCTCATACCACGAGGGTAGCACTGCAATCTGAAACAAGTGTGCATCCGGGAAATCTTCGTTCACCCCTCCCTCGGCAAGTTCGCCCGACCGGATTCTAGACAACTGATCAACAATCACATGACTCTTACCCAGTCGTACGATGATTGTAAATGTAAACTCTTGAAGTAGTAATAGCCACCTGCTTACTCGTCCTTGAATGATTGGCTTGTTGACTAAATACATTAAGGCTTGATGATCCACAAAGAAGGTGAACGGCGTGGCTAGGAGATAGTGTCTGAACTTCTGTACGGAGTAAACCATTCCTAGTGCCTCACGCTCGGTCGTACTGTAGTTTCTTTCTACTTTTGAAAGTAGCCAACTAGCAAAGAATACGGGATGGTCCAACCCGTGTGCTCCCACTTGTGCTAGTGTTGCTCCAATGGCAAAATTAGAGGCATCCACATGTACATGAAACTCTTTATCCCAATCCGGATACAGCAATATAGGTGAGCTGACCAATCGGTCTTTCAGTTCATTGAATGCTTTCTCCTGTTCTTCAGCCCATATGAATGGTTGGCCCTTCCTTGTTAGTAGATCAAGAGGATATGACACTTGTGCAAAAATTTTAATAAATCTCCGATAGTAGCCCACATGCCCGAGGAAGGACTTCAAACTGGTGAAGTTCTCTGGAGCCTCCATCTGTACGATCACTCGCACCTTGTCAGGATCGGTTTTCAACCCAGCCTTGCACACAATGTGTCCGAGGAGCTTTCCTTGTGGCACCATAAATCTACATTTCTTGGGATTCAAAGCAAGGCGGGCTGCTCGACATCTTTCCATGCGCTCGCCTAGAGCTTTCAAATGTTTTTCCTTATCACTGTAAATTGACCAATCATCGAGAAAGGCTTTGAAATTACCTACAGACATCTTGTCAAAAATGTGGAGTATTATCCTCTGGAATGTGGTTGGTGCGTTGCATAGTCCAAACGGCATCCGGTTGTATGCGTACACCCCATCCTCAACCACGAACGTAGTCTTCAATTTGTCTTCCTCCGCAATACTGATCTGGTTGTAGCCCAAAAAGCCATCTAGGAACGAGTACATTTCATGCCCGACAACTTCTTCGAGGATTGTGTCGGTGAAAGGAATAGGGAATGGGTCCTTGATGGTCACTGCATTCAGACTCCGAAAGTCAACACATATTCTAATTTGCTCCTTTTCTTTCTTTAAGGATATGACGATCGGTGATACCCACTCACTGACATCCACTTTGAAAATGATGCCCGCTTCCAGCATCTTCTCAATCTCCTCTTGTACTTTAGCGGCATAATTTTTATTCATTCTGTACGGTCTCTTCCATACGGGCTGGGCTCCCGGAACAAGAGGGATCCTATGTACGCATAACTCCGATGGTACGCCTTTTAGATCTTTATACGTCCAAGCAAAGGCATCTTTATACTCCATGAAAATTCTGAATGCTGCCGCCTTCAGTACGGGGTCCCAGTCATCACCCACAAGAATCTCCTTAGGTTTTTCTGGTTCCCCAAGGTTTACCTTCTTCAGTGTTGGCTCCTCGTACTTGATGATTTTGTCCCGTTCAAACTTGTGTGCTGGCATCACATAAAAATTTTGTCGTACCCTCCTTGTACTTTCCATACTCTAGAGGAAATGTTTCACTAGTCGAACTTTTGTCTTCTTCTGATTCCCCTTCCTTGACTTGTAGCATGTTGCAATCAGGGTGGAAGACTTCATAATCTTCCATCTGCCAGTGAAATAGTCCATTCAACGAACTGGTCTCGTCCTCCGAGCAACTCCCAATCTCCAGTACGCCTTCTTCATTTGGTTCTATTCTTTCGTCATCAACATCTGATTCTCCTCCCGATTCGGATGCTGAAGACGCCAGATCTTCACTGACCGCCTGGTTTTTTAGATCAATAGTGTACTTTATCCCCCGACTCTCTATCGAGAGTGTATTCCTTTTCCAGTTGTGGTTTTCCTTTGCAGCGATCAACCATCCCCATCCCAATAGTGCATCGTATGCCCTTTTCTCCAGTGTGATGACGACAAAATTTAGCAAAAATAGTTGCGTGCCGATCGAGACTTTTTGTTCCATTAGTGTACCAAGGGGTTTGATGCCATGCTGATCTACTCCTACGAGGTGGAATGTTGGGGGCCAGAGAGTTGGCTTACCCAAACTTTTCCATGTTTCCTCTGGCAGTACGTTTACTCCCGAACCTCCGTCAACGATAGTGTTAGATAACTTCATTCCTAAAATTTTCATTTCGACGACGGCTGGTTTCCTCCCGATATTTACTGCGAGTAGCATTGGATCCGTAGTCTCGGCTACTGGTTCTGGCATTCGTTCTGGCAGATCCTTCTGAAGATTATTTTCAATAACATTTGTAAGTGCTACTCTCAGATGAGGCATCGTTTGCAAAAGGTCAGTTACCTTGATTGGTACGGCTGTGTGAAGCACCTGCCGTACTATGTTCTTCTCCGACTCCGACTGCAGCAATGTACTGGTAGCTTTAGAATTTCTACGTTCATTCACCATTGTCTTCTACTTTTGTCTTGGCTTCCCAGAGTCTTTCTTTCTCCATACGAGGGTCTGGATAATTCGCCTTCTTCGATTGCGCCCTCGTGATGGCCAAGACTTCTTCGTCTACTATCTCGAGCATATTGATGCTACCTTTCTGCTTTGGACAGTTGGTGTCTTCATGATCACCCGATCCACACCATTTGCATAACTTTCCCCCGGTGCCTTGGCTGCTCTGACAATCCCTTGCAAAGTGACCCCATTCATTACAACTCCGGCACTGGATCATGGGTCGTCCTTTGCTATCGTACTAAATTTTGCTTCTGGGCGTATTATTCCTTCGATTGTTACGGTAGCCTCCAGGGGATGCATTGTTGTTCTGTGGTTTTGGCGGTGTGGTCGGAGGGGTTGACTGTTCTCCTTGGGTGAAGAATACTTGCGAACTTCTTGCTTTTAAGTTGTATCCATCACTTGGCAGATGTCACAGAATAACTTTTTCGGGCAGTTTTCCTTTGTATGACCTTCCGTCTTGCATTCGGTACACCATAATTCATTTGCCTCCTTGGAACCTTCCTTGTCAGCTTTCAGCTCTTTCATCATCCGCATCATGTCCCGACGAAGGGCTTGTACAGTGGTTGATTCATCTTCACTTTCCTCGGCACTCTCTTCGTCATCCTCCTTCCCCTTCGACAATGTCCTATTCTCGCTTTCAATATCCATTGCTCGGTTATATGCTTCAATGTACGAGGATGGCGGTACCACTTTCATTTTTCGCCGAAGCGAGGGAATCAGCCCTTCAATGAACCATCATTTCTTCAAGCCATCTGTCGGTTGTGCCTCAAGCGTTCCGATCAAGTCTTTCAACCTCCGGTTGTAGGTCCGCACGCCCTCGTGCTTTCCTTGTTTAGTATTGTATATCTCCATGATGATCTCGCTATCATCCCGTAGGAGTTTGAACTCCAACTGGAAAGCTTGCTTCAGTACCCTCCATGTAGCTCTCTGTGCTTGGTCTAATTCAGAGTACTAATCAATGGCACTGTCTCTGAGTGTCGCCGGAAATGCTCTCAGCCAATGGTCAGGATCATCCTATCCGCTGGCTATCCAGATAGTCTCACATGTCTTGCAATGCCGTACGGGATCTTCAGACCCATTCCCCATGAACTTCGGCAGCTTTTGCCAATCCGGATGAGCCATCTTTCCCCGCTGTCCTCCTTGTGTGTTGAACACAATTAGACTGGTGGTTGCCTTGCTACGTCCCTGTGCGTCACTTGCACTCTTGGCCACGTACGAGTCACTCCCACGTCCTCCGTCAGCGTCCTCAACACCGTGAGTCTCCTGGGGTTCCCTCTGGTGCTCTCTCTGCCTTGGGGTATTGAGCTCTGATCTTCCACTCGACAGTCGTTCGTCGTCGTCCGAGAGGGACAGCTCTCGAAATCATCAGATACTATTGCTCAAGTCATCTTCGTTCTCATGGAAATCATATCTTCCTACGTACAGAGTGCCGAAGGGATCTCCGTCCCTTCCTTCTGTCAGACTTTGGTGCACTCGTCCAATGGATGTGTCTATTCTTGTCAGGTTTTCATGTGTTCTTTTAATGCTCTGATTTATTTCAAGTAAATGCTCATCCAATTCCTTACCGACTTGCTTTAATTTTCTTCGTCGGTTTTCTTGTTCTTGCAGCCTGAGTGATCGCTGAACTTGCTCTTCCGGATTTCTGTGCCAATCAGGTACTCGATTCTTGTCTCTGTTCGGCCTTACGGGCATTTAAAATATGTTCAGGCGATCATTGTTGACTACCGGATGTACGTCTCCGGCTAGTGCCTCGTTCTTCTTCTTCTCGTTTAGTTCATTCTTTGCAGCGCTACAGTATTTGTTTCCTTCAGCGTTCCCGATCCTCTTCTTCACGGAGGTCTTGTAGAATAATGAAATGGTGGGCCAGCAATCTGGGCATATGATTCAGGAGGTGATTCACCTCGCCGTTCACTTCCAATCTATCCCAGATAACTTCCTCAGGGATCTCCCGTATTTGGGATTCCCTATGTACGTGATCTCATAAGGATATCTTCCACAAATTGACAAGATCTTTCGTCAATAGGTCTTCTTGTTCCTCATTAGCATTTACAGGTTCTTCCGTCAGTTGACCCATTACGCTGCCATGACGAGTGATGCCCTAGTCCGCTCAGGCAACAACGCCAAATGTTTACTCCAGTAATGGTATTTCAATACACTATAGAAGTAAACTAGAAACACTATGTCATTGAGTATGTAAAAGCAATCACAGAACAGAACAAATGTATATGAAGCATTGCAGTCTTTATTCATGTACTTGCAGTATTACATTATCATATCAACACACCCCCCACTACGAACCAAACAACAACATAAATAGTTAACCGGTGTCAGTTGAGAGCACCAACCGTCGGCAACTGACCTGTACTAACTAATCCCGAGTGCTAACTAATCTCGAGTGCTAACTAATCTCAAGGACTAACATTATTTATTTATTCATATTTGCTAATTAACTATTTAGCGGCTTACAATAGGCTAAATCCAAGTGAAGAGCATAGGGCTAAAATGGGGACATTACATATCTCCACAAAGCCTTTGTAGTTATACAATCTTCCAAAAAAGGAATTGGACATGAAAACTTCATATTCATTAAAAATGCACAAATAACTATTCAACAAAAGATACTTAATAATATAGATGCTCATCATCCCTCTCTTGTTATTTGAGCCTCATCATCCACTACCAAGAGAAAACCCTACCTCACCATGAGACAGTTGGAAACATAAAATATTTGTAGTATCTTGAAGCAAACTAAGTATAAGCCTCAAGTTTTATGTGACCAATATTTCCAAACATGTCCATTTGGGTTTAAAAGGTAGCTTGATTTCGGACCAGTACTTGTTTGATCCCTCTCATTTGAATGTCATTATATCAAGCAAGAAATTGGTTGGGAATGTTAATTCTCAACAGCAGCAGCATGTGACAGAACAAGAACCAAAGAAGCAGGAGATATGTTAGCCAAATCAGTTGAATTTAGAAGGCGGAGAAGAATCTCAGCTGCAAGTGCCTTCTACTGATCAAGCTCCAATAGCCACCTCAGTTCCAGCTAGGGTTCTCGTAATGATTTTTGTGGAGGGTAATGCAGGGCACAAAGGGTACTTGACTGTAGTTATCTATCACCCCATTTCTGTGATGAAATGGAAAAAAAGATATTCGATCTAAAGAAAGTTGAGCATAGGATCAGTTCATACACTTTTTAACATTACCATATGTACATTATCAATTCCATTATATATAAGTGGAAATTATCTGATTGTTTGAATTCTTTCAAGTGGTGACTTACCAATCAAAAAATAGGATCATTTACTGAAATAGAAAAGAATTTTTCTAATTTTTTTTTTCTCTTTTTAGTTCATACAAGATAAGAGGCAAGCAAGTTGAAACAAAGCAACAAGACTCATGACCCGAGTATTCAGCGAGTTTCATCAAACTTGTCCAATATGAACTTAATAAGGTAAGAAATACTTTTCATAATAACCACAAATCGAATGATGTCATGTTCATACCAGTGTTCCAAGACTCACCAGGACTTGCCCAAACTGAGCGAGTCCCTAGGTGAGCAAATCAAAACGAGGCAATGGGAGTCATGACCCAAGCATCCAACAAGTTTCGTTAGAGTTGCCTAGTTTGCCAAACTCACTGAACTTGGTGAGTCCTGACAAGTAGACTCAGCCAAGTCTATAGTTTAGTTTTGATTTATAACAAGTTAACAACTATGTTTATATAGTGTTCAGAAATTCTCCCATCGTATTTACTTTCAGTTTCTCTTTTTCTTCATAAAATGAATAGAGATAATTTAAACACATTATTTTCTTGTTATGTGGCATGGTTTATTCCACATCCTATACATCAGTGGGATAATTTAATATATGAAAAAGATAATTTGCTAATAAATATGAAATGTAATGATTCATTACCTTGTTAACATACGATAAGGTTCCCGAAGGTCCTTTGTCACAAGATCGTCAATCAATGTTCCAATATAGCTACTTTCCCTCTCAAGTATAACAAGGGTTTTCCCAGAAGAAAGCCTTGCAGCATTGATACCTGCTATCAAGCCCTGCAAATAACCCAGGTATTGCAGACAAAATTGCAACATAAATGTTGGTAACAATCAGGCATAGAAATAGGTGAAAAAAACCACAATCTTTGCATCTGTGCTTCAATAACATGCTCTGAGCTATTTAACTAATTGTGTTTTCTATCGTGAAGAATACAAACAAAGTATGCATGATATGGCTTAATGTGTATTTCCCTTTGACATGGTTGGAAGTGCTCTAGTTTTTCTAAACACCATTACAAGTACAACAAATAATGACAGTGCAGAGCAATTTCCTATTTTCCTCTTGATTCATAAAGTGTATACAAAAGATGCAAAAAGTATATGCTGCAGGTTAGCATTGTATAGGACCTGGTTACCTGAGCTGCAGCTTCTTCATAGCCAGTTGTCCCATTTATCTGGCCTGAAAAAAAGAGGCCATCTATCTTTTTTGTCATAAGAGTTCTATGGCATTGATGTGCAGGCAAATAGTCATATTCTACAGCATATGCAGGCCGCAACATCACACAGTTTTCAAGACCAGGCAATGTTCTCAATAATGACAGTTGAAGTCTCTCTGGCAAGCCTGTGGAGAAACCCTGTTCAAGAAGAAAACCATGCTACTCAGAACCCTCAAGATAATCGGAACAAACAATTGCCATGATTCCTGCCACTTATAAATTGCTCAAAAAAATGTATTCAATTTTTACATCAGTCAGTTTACAGTCAAAATTTCTTCATGTGAACTATCTTTTCCTATGTTCCATAGAATCATTTAAATCGTCCAATGTTTTATGCATAAGTACAAACACACACCAAGAAATGGTATTAGATGCCAAAATTTAGAACAGGATATAGGGATTGGTTTCCCAAGTCTTGCAATACCACAATAGGACAAAGTAAACTAACTCACTAGTAAACTTCTGTTTTAAAAAGATGAGAGAAAGATGAGAGAAAAGATATGATAATACTTTACTACACTATTAATGTGCTAGTTCTATTGCAATTGCAATTTCAATTTGAAAAATATTTTGATGGATGTATAGCTATAACATTGAGGTACTCAATCAACTGGAAACAATGGCTCACTTTATCATTTGTGTTCAATTCGACAACCTACTTCAATGGCATGCCTAATAGCCCCATCACTTAGTGTTGACCATGACATTTGCTTATAATATCTACATAATATTCATACACAAATATCCACATGGCAGTCTTTTACTTATCTTGTGCTATGCCTACTGACATAATATTTTTTAATTCCATTTCAAACTCCATGTCCATGGCTTAGAGATCATTTCTTGCAAAATATTCTTCTTCTCTTCTACTCATTTAGTCATTACTAGATGTCATGAAAATACAAATTCACTATCTAAAATCTCTATATCCAAGTACCTCTCAAGGAATTAGAATGGCCATGTCAAGCTGCATAGTGACACAAACTATGATGGTTATCCCATACATTAGTTCTTAAATAATGAATTTTAACTTAAAGAGAAGCAAGACTGAAGTCAAGAAGCATGAATGCAACAATGAATTGCAAGAAAATAGAGAGAATAATCACCACAAAGCATATAAGATTGATATGCCTTGGAGAGACCAACTTGAGGGTGAAATGTCTAGCAAATGTGAGCACAACCTCACTTAAATCTATTCTTATGGCACTTACAATCGGTCTAAGCATCTTGGGCTTTATAACTAAACTTGCACCAACTATATCAGCACAAATGACCTTAAAAGCTCACATCCCAACTTGCTTGCAACTGTACTTGCAACAATCACTTAGGAACCCAAAAACATGCAGTTTGTGACTCTAAGTTCCTTCTGAAAGCTCACAAATCAATTTTTCATTATAAATTTGTGTTACAATGTTAGGTCCATAATATTCTATATTTCTAAATATAATAATGTAACTTTCTAAATATAATAAGCTGAAGCACTTGTAACATGCTTAACCTTAACATTAGTTTTAGTTACTACCTTAAGCCCTCTTAATTTGAATGAAGGGGTCTATTCTTAAATAGTTAATCTTATAGATAAGGAAAACAAGTCTCTGCCAAATCATCATAACTTCAAAATACTAAATTCATCTATTATTTTTTGGTTATTGGAGGTCACTCCTCAAAGCGGTCTGCTATTTTACTGATGCTTGCATTTAATTTGAAGAAATACCAGAACAAGTGTGTTGGCGTTTTAATTTGCACCTCTGGAATGTGAATTAGAAACAGATAGCTATGCACAGTAAAACTGCTCTTCGAATTAGGAGGGGAGGTTCCATCTTTGCTGATGGTGTTCAAGAAAGTAAACTAAAATTAAGTTGCCTATCTTTTTGATCAGCTAAAAGCACAAGGTTTATAAAACTCAAGGGTTGTAGCTGAGATTTTCTGTTTTGGAATTTCAACTACGACTAACCTATGCTAATGACATTTCTAATTTCTCAAGTAAACGCAAAGCAAGAGAATTAGAAATGGACAAAGTTTGATTTTCTGACAAAGTACTTAAATAAATTCTTCCTCCAACATACATCTAATTAATTTCAATGCAAGCTGAAAATAGAGATCATATAAGCATAACACAATAAACGAAAATTTGAGACATTATATCAGGGCAAAATAGGCACAAGACTTTATTTCTCAAATCTCAGGAACAAAGATTACACAAGATACATGCACTAAACAAGAACTTGCAGCTAAAAGAGACTTGCAAACTTGTTCTTACACAAAGTGAACAGCAACTACACAACAACAACTTACAAGCAAAAGAGGCTCAGCAATTTGTTATCACAAGTACGGTTGAAAATAAATGAGCAAGTCTGCTCTTATTTATAGACAAGCAAAGGAGTAGGGAACCCTAAAATCTCCTTGCTTTTACAACTAAGGCTTGCTCAGCAAGAGAGCTTTATTTCTAAAACTAAAAGAAGATAGCATCTATCGACCTAAGAAAGCAGGAAAAATATGAAACGCCAACTATTACATTTTATCTTCTTTCTCTTCTCCAAATAGTAGATAAGAATTGGGACAAGAATAGAAAGAAAGCTTCTAGATGAAGGCTGCTTTAAATCTCGATCACATCCGCCAAAAAAGCTGGAAACTATCTCTGTCAGGTTGAAATATGCCAACCAATTTTTTTCTTGAATTATCATAACACAAACCAACACTACCAACTTGATTAGCGTTAGCATCAAAACTGAAATCCAAACTTGAAAGAACTCAACGCCAAGAATGCACACTCAATCCTAAGGAAGGATAGGTGTTGTCATATGGCGGAGAAATTAATTGAAAACTGAAATAAATAGGCGGTGAACCAGCCATGAGAATTTCCATGCTACCACTTGAACAGTGGGGGGAAAAACATTACAATATAAAACTAATTCATCCGCTGCGGCGGGCATCCACTTATGAGTGGGAATTCGCCACTTTACAATGGGTGACTAAAGAGAGATTAATTGTTTTTTCTCCACACTGGCGGTAAACCATCCAGGGGTTACAAATGTATGAAATTATAGCAAGTAATTGCAGCAAATAAAATAAATAGCTGTTAGTACTACTAATCAACTTTACAATGAATTAAACAGCTGCAAGTAAGAAAGATATGCTTCCAAATCCATCAAAGGTTAGAGTAACACTTCCTCTAACTCTTACAATACAATAATGATATAAAAATGTAGCTCAAACCAGCATTATATCAAAAACTAACAAGTCTAATATAAAAATCTGCAATTTGGAAATGTCTATCAGCAAACAGCAAACTCATAAAATGTTCACAACTCCTTCTAAATACCTCCGAATAAGCTGAAATGTTTTGCAAAGACCTTCTAGGAGGATGGCACCCAAACTCAAACTACAAAACTGCATCAAAAACTCAAGATATTATTCTTGCACGAATCCCAAAGCACTCATGAGATGGTACGGCCTTGTAGAGGGGCGATTTCTCTTGGAAAAATCATAAACTTGGAATTAAAATCTGAAAACCTCCAAATATGGTCGCCATTATCATAGAAATGCAATGATCAAATACCCATAACCAAAATAAATTCATACCAAAAGCTGTAAATGAAAACCACCTTCAGCTGTGTATACACCAGCAACATAAAAACTGAAGTTCTCACCAAAATTCACCAATTTTGAAGCACAATCTGCTAGTCTGATTGAGAAGCAGCAATAATACCAACTAGGTGTTATCTTTCAAACACGAAATTGGATTGGAACTAGGAGGTAAGCATCCCTCGAAGTAAAAAACAAGTTGTCATTCCGACAGCATAACATTAGCATAAACATTGGATAATCAACTCTTCAAACAGCAGCAATATATAAGCTTTAGTTGGCAAATGAAGCAACAAGAACTCTTCAAATTCCAAGAAGTTGAATCACTTCAACTTCCAAAAGGGACGCCACCTTTTTGCCTTTTACTTTTTGAAATAATAAAATATCATTCAACTTCCCTTTTAGGCATCCATTTCATATTGCAACAATAAAGCATTTATTAAATAATTAAATGCTCACTTGACCCCTTTATGTCCCCTTCTTTAAAACAACTTGAAGTCATCAAGCCTAGGCGTGGGGTACAACTTCAAGACATGAAAATTGACTAAGTCTAAAACTCAGTCCAAGGAGATAACCAAATACAATGCCCAAGCTGCAACTAATGAATTGCTAAAAATAGCAAACTGACAAATGCCAAACTAAACCAAATTGATGATGATGCTTCTGCCAAAAATGAACTTACTAAAAATAGTAAATGCCAAAAATAGTAAGTTAACTTCAAAACCATCAGAAAGCCAAACTGAACACTGAACTGCAAAGGATTGAATTGCTGCTAGATAGATACTGCCAAAAGATAGACTTGCTAAAAATAGCAAACTGCTATAAATAGTAAGTCTGCACAACATCCTCTGAACGCCAACTGAGCAGTATCTGAAAGAGGAAACCCTAGTTTTATACTTCAGCTTAGCCTACGGATTTCCGGAAATAGGCTAAATCCAAAAGAAGAGTGTATGGCCAAAATGGGGACATTACACAGGTGCATCAATACTATCAATAGCAAAGTTTCGCTTTTCCAATATTTCTTCACCATCTGCAATCGATCTCAAAAAATATTCAACCTCATAGGCCGCTTTCTCAAACCTTGCTGACATCATGGAAATGTGACTCATCCTTCCACCAATCGAATTACTACCATCATAGCTACGAACAACATTCTGAAACTAGGCTTGCACTTCGTCAAGTCCAACATAGGAACCATCTTCATGACTACACCGAGAAGGAATCTCCACAACAAACTCACTTATGAACAAAAGAGCCTCAATCACCCTTTGTCTGTATACAACAAACTCCTCATATATCCTCTCATAGGTAACCTTGAAGATGTGATGGTAAACTCACCTATATTTAGACAAGTTTTGAGCAACTTTCTAAATTTAGCTTGCTGGTTTTTTCTACTTCAAGCGGACAAATTTTGTAAAAAATTCTAAGATATGGGTTTTGTTCAGAATTTCATTACAAGAAGACCCAAATCGCCCATTTTTGAAAATTTTGAGTGTAGACTGAAAAAGCAGCAAACCCTAATTTCTTCAAATTTTTATGAAAAAAGCCGGCACCTGGGTTTTGTTCAGAAGTTCGTTTTGGTGAACCCAATTGATCAAATGTTGAAAATATTGAAAGCTGCTTGAAAAAGCAGCAAATCCTAGAATCTGAAATTTATCACAAAAAAGTTGGCATGTAAGAAACCAGGTGTCTCTCAACCCCAACTACTGATGGCGTATGCAATTTTTGTTTGGGTTTTGTTGTTTTTTTATTTTTTTGTGGTTTTTTGCAAATAAAGAGATGGTGCGATTTTGCAAATAAATGCTTCTAAAAATCTTAATAAATACAGGAATGTAAATACTGAAGCAAATAGACTTCTGAATCAGTAGCAAACGGATTTATTATTCTTTCTAGACGATTACAATGATGAATCTCAAACATGTAGACAAAAAGGCAAAGCAATATGTAATATTTGAAAACCTAATTGCAGCCGCCTGTAGGAAGCATGAAATGGTACAGCCAATCCAAAAGACAGTCTTTCCCCAACAAATTTGGATTGCAAATGCTACTGGAGACCTAGGCGCCCAAGCTGGAGAAGTCAGAATGCAAAAAGGCAAGGCAATTTTCCTGTGATGAGAAGTACGGCCTTGCTGCTGTAAAAAGTACGGCCTGTACCAGCAATTAATGAATCCATACTGCCTTGGAAAGAGTGCCAATTGCTGGATAAACCACTACCAATGAAGAATATTCTCTTCCATGATGAAAATTGAATCAAACT
>VDFB02270726.1:0-50917 GCA_007258455.2 Sequoia sempervirens | reverse complement strand
AGTTCCAATTATCTATTTGGAGAGTAATCAAACCTAAAACTCTATTTGGTATTGGGAAATCTTCTATACTAAATAATAGCTAGACATATTGCATTCTTGAGAGTACAGATCAGAGATTAAGAACAGAAAAGGATTAAAAAATACAAAGTCCAAAAAGATTTTGGAAAAAAAATACAGTATAATAAGAGGCTAAAGAAGACAAAATAAAGGTTACCTGATTCAGATGAGTTCCAATGATCAAAGAAAGCACCCAAAAGACATTGTCAAAGACATGATTCCTTCCATTCTTCAACAGCCATTGTAGCATTACTCAGAATTGGACTTGATTCAGAAAACCAGAGTATAAATGGAATTCATTTACTCAAGATTTAATTAGGAAAAGCTTGGGAAAAAAACCAGGATACTAAAAAGCACTGAAACATTCATTAAAATAGGGAAATAAGCATTTCTCAAAGTTCCAATCTAGACTATCAATTACAACTTAGTAGCTTGCAAATAAGAACATAATACTACAAAGTAACAAACTGAAACCTATAAAGCTACAAAATCTAGTGTTGAAGCTCCAATGTCTTGGCTCACTAGCACTTGATTGAAGTCCTTGTCAAACAATGTCTCCCCAATTGTTGGCAATCCATTGTCATTCTAGATCAATCTTTCCAAGTCAATAGGCTGTAATCCTCAACCTTTGCTTGATATTATCAAGGCAAAAATTTGTGACAAATGTGGATGCACATTATGCAAGAAACTCAAATTGAGTTAAAAATTTGCAAGTTGCAATAGTAATCAGAATTTAACAGTTTATCTTAGCAAGACAATTTTTAACCTCAAACTTTCTTGTGCCATAGATAGATGTTGTGAACAAACAGCAAACCATTCACCCATATTTTGGTCTTGCAATTGCATTCTTGAAGTAGGTGTTTTAAACAACTCCAAGTACACTCATGAACAAACGAATCGTTGAATTGCAATGCTGACTCAAAATGTACATTGTTATCCATCATAGTGATTTGGCTTCCTTGCCAAACATCCCACCATTGCCTCAACCAAAACCAAATTTTATTAATATTCTATCCATAATGTATTCAAAACTTTCAAAAAGAGACAACAAAAGTTGATTAATGATTGCAAATAGCCTATGTTGTTGGATTCATGGGATATCCAACCAGATCCAAGTCCAGTTTGGATTGGATCCATGGTTTGGTTCAATATGCCTATGGATTTTGGCAAGGAGTGTGCAATAGAGTGTGGGAGGGACAAACCTAGGTGAACCCATAGAGGATCCAACAGAACCAAAACAAACCTGCCTATTTTTTGATGGCTTTTTTTTTTCTCTTTTATTAATTTTTCACCTTTGACTTTGACTATGAAACCCTAAAGCAAATCCCTAACCCTATAAATGCCAACTAAAGCATTTAGAACACTAAAAAAACACATTTTAGCTCATTTTGATTGCAAAAGACAAATACCATTACTTTTTTCTGAACACTCATTCTTGTTTGTCATTACACAAAGAGAGCTCAAGATTGATCATTAAAGGTTCCAAAGCGGTTCAAATGCTATTCTTACACATGTGCAAGCGTCCATTAGATACCAAGAAGAGCATAGAAGAAGATTTTTATAAAGAGGTTTAAGTTTTTTTTCTGCATTTTTGTTTTACAAACAAACCATCCTATTTTATTTTCAACTTCTTGTTTTCCTTTCATTTTTCTACGAATGTATCACTAGGAATTATAATGGCAGCTAGTTCCTTCACAAGCCAGCCAACCTATATTCAAAACAAACCAAAGTTCTCTTCGGAAGTATGTTGATATGATAAAACCAATTCCAAGTGGTGAGGGGGGGTGTTTGGATTTGTAAGGAGTGTGTATCAAGTATTCAAGTTCATTTAATCAAGTGAAAGCCCATTTACTTGACATTCTTAGACAAGGCACCAAAGCTTTCCTTGGAAAGCCCATTTGCTTGGTATTCTTAGACAAGGCATCAAAGCTTGCCTTGGAATGCCTGGTGCACTTGTGCCATTAGACCAAGTGATAGCATATAATAAAATAGCAAGTTGTAGTGCAAAGAATCCTTTAGCAAACAAAAGATCTCAAAGAATGGAGACCCATACACCCCATCTAATCCTAGTGCTATGGTAGAGAGCCAACTATTTTTTAGCACCCTTGAAAAATAACCCCTTACAAATAAGAGACCTATTATGCATGTTTTGCACACACACCCCGCCGAAGGCAGGGACCCCCTCTCTTTTGCTCTCCCCAGCTTGTTTTTGCTCCTAACGGGTCATTTTGCTCCTGCCTCATTTTGCGTACCTCTATCCCTGACTCCAAGTGGATCACATGCCTTAGAATGATCAAATTCCCCTTGACCAAATTCACCCACCTGATTTTCACTAATTTTTTTGCCTTTGCAGAACTTGGCTTGCGGGTTTCCCTTCGTCTTTCACCTTGGCGTCCATCGAGCCTCACGGACCCGCAACTGCGAGTTGCCTCATGCGGGTCACCGCTCATGTTTCGCCGCTAAGTAGCGACTGACGCCCAACTTCCACCTGCATGGCGGGCTCCGCACTTAGTTACTCCGTCCAAGCCTTGACCAAGCATCCAAACGAGTGTGGGTTTCCACATCTCACCTAACCCGGGTCCGCTGTACCAAGAAATCAACGCATGCCATTAATGGAAATTGGCCTATAAATGCTGCTCCTGGCCCTTCATTTTACCTGTGGCATTCAAATTTGGGGAGAAACAAAGTCCCCCCTTCCTTTTTCCACCTTTTGCCTTGTTCCTGCTGACTTGGTCCCTGATCGCTTGATTCGCTTTTTCCTTCATTTTTTGACTTTGGGGACAAGTTGCCTATAGATTTAGGATGTTTTTGTGATGCCTAAGTGAACTGCCAAGGTTTTGTTAAGTTTCGAGAAGTTGTGGAAATTTCCTTGCAGGTTGTTATCCCTCCGTGGCCATTTTGGAACTTTCCTTGTGGGCCGCCTTGTGCGGGTCGCCGTGTGCTCATTGTCGTTTTCAAAAGGGCGGCGACCCTCCGGCTTCCCCCTTCCAAATCTCCGCATTTCCGAAATGGGTGCAAACTTCAAGTTTTCATCATCTAGCGACCATCAAATGAATGTCCTCACATGCCTAAAGGGATTTGAATCAAATTTTCCATGTGTTTAGACATTGCGGAAATTTCCTTGCGGGCTGCCGTCCCTTCGTGGCCGTTTAAGAGTTTTCTTTGCAAGCCGCCATCCCTCTGTGGCCGTTTCGAAACTTTCCTTGCAGGTCGTCGTCTCTCCATGGCCGTTTGGGAACTTTCCTTGCGGGCCGCCGTCCCTCTGTGGCCGTTTCAGAACTTTCCTTGCGGGTCGTCGTCCCTCCATGGCCATTTCAGAACTTTCCTTGCGGGCCACCGTGTGCAGGTCTTTGTGTGCTCATTGTCGTTTCCAAAAGGGCGGGAACCCTTCGGCTTTCCCCTTCCAAATTTCCATATTTTTCAAAACAAGTCAAATCTTAAGGAAATATGTCTTGGCACTCTTTCTACCCCTTTTCCCACGCGCTAAAATTGAAAAATCTCAAATTTACTAAGTTTTGTGAAGTTGCGGGAATTTCCTTGCGGGTCGTTGTCCCTCTGTCGCCGTCTGTGGGAACTTTCCTTGTGGGTCGCCGTCCCTCCGTCGCCGTCCATGGGAAATTTCCTTGCGGGTCGTCGTCCCTTCGTCACCGTCCGTGGGAACTTTCCTTGCGGGCTGTCATCCCTCCGTCGTCGTCCGTGGGGACTTTCCTTGCGGGTCGTCGTCCCTTTGTCGCCATCTGCCGTCCCTCCATCGTCGTCCGTCTACCGTCATCCTGCCATCCCTCTGTCTTCGTCCACCCGCTGTCTGCCATCTGCCCATTGGTGCCCTCACTCTTGAGCCCGTATTTATGTTTATGGTCCAAATGAGCTCCAAATGTGGAAAAATGATGAATATTATGATCTTTAAATGATGCATGGATGGATCTAACAATGAATTTGTAGGATTTAACTGGTATTTTTCGCCTCTATATGTAAGGGCACTTACTGCGTCTTTGGGGGCAAGATTTATGAAACTTGCTGAGTGTTAGCGTTTAAATTCGCACCTCTGGAATGCAGATTTGAAAACGGACAGCTATGCACAGATAAACTGCTCTTCAAATTAGGAGAGGAAGCTCCCTCTTGCTGATGGTGTTGTAAGAAAGTAAACTAAAAACTAAGTTGCCTATCTTTTTGATCAGCTTAGAGCACAAGGTTTATTAAACACAAATGCCACAGCTGAGATTTTCTGATATAAGAAGTTCAACTACGACTAACTTAAACTAAAGACGTTCCTAACCTCTCAAGTAATAGCAGAGCAAGAGAAGCTAGAAATTAACAAGGTAGATTTTCTAACAAAGTACTTCAATAATCTTTCTCTCAACAAACACCTACACACTTCATTGCAAGCTGAAATCAAGATCATAAAAGCAATACATAAATAACGGAAATCTGAGATTTTGGATCAAGGCAAAGGAGGCTCATGATTTTATTACTCAAATCACTGGAACAAAGCTCACTTCTAACATGCCTTGAACAAGAAATTGCAGCTAAAGAGGCTTGCAAACTTATTCTTAACACAATAGAAAACAGCAATCACACTAACTCCTTGTTGGCTAAAGAGGCTCAACAATTTGCTTATCACAACACAATTGAACAATACTTGAGTAACAAATAGAAGGCACAATAGGCTCCGCTTTGTTCTCACTAGCCATAAAGAAACTAAATGAGCAAAGGCTCTTTATTTATAGAGAAGCAGAGGAGTAGGGAACCCTAAAATCTCCTTGCTTTCACAATCTAGGGCTTGCTCAGCAAGCAAGCTTTATTACTAAATCTAGAAAGAAGATAACATCTAAAACCCTAGAAAGCAAAAAAAAGCGGGAAATGCCAACTATTACATCTTATCCTCTTTCTATCCTCAAAGAATGGATAAGGATCATTCCAAGAATAGAAAGAAAGCGAAAAAGAAAGCTTCTAGAAGAAAGTTGTTTTAAAGCTCGATCACATCCGCTAGGAAATTAGAAACAGTGTCCCAGTTTGGTGCATCTATGCCCTCAATAGCAAAACACCGCTTTTCAAGAATATCTTCAGCATCTGCAATAGATCTAAGAAAATCTTCGACTTCATTGGCCGCTTTGTCGAACTTTGATGACATCATCAAAATATGACCTATCCTTCCACCAACTGGACTGCAACTGTGAACAACACTCTTATGTTTTCCTTTCATTCACTTCAGTACAATCTTCTTGCTGTATTTGTCTTTGTGCATATTCCATATCCTTTCACATTCACCCTTTGAGAGAGTAACGCTTTCAGGCCATGGGGGAATGGAAAAACACTTCTCAATCATATCAGGCTTTAGACTGCAAATCAATCTACCATCTGCTGACTGGATCTCCCTAGTAGCCGGGTTGTAATGCTTAATGCAAGCGATTACGAACTCAAGACTCTGAACTGATATAGGGATTGACACTGCTGCGAGGAGTCCGGAATGTCCTAGGTTCTTGATTGAAGCGTTGCCTGCTCTCTCCAAGGCATGCAAATCGAACACCGGCTTGATATGATGCAAGTCTGTCTCAGCTGTTTTGATGTAATCGTGATAGAGCGCTGATTCAGTCTTGAAAACATTGGGAGTGTACTCCATTTCGGAAAACTTGAAGAATGACTGAAAACTCGCCTAGGTTCAGACAAGCCTTGAGCAATTTCTATTTTTAGAATGCTGATTTTTATGCTCTATCGGACAAATTTTTGAGAAATTTTTCTACGATATGGGTTTTGCTCAAAATTTCATTGCAAGACAACCCAGATCGTCCATTTTTGAAAATTTTGAATTTTGCTTGAAAAAGCAGCAAACCCTAATTTCTTCAATTTTTCCCAAAAAAAGCTGGCACCTGGGTTTTGTTCAGAACAAGATTAGAAATGGACCCAGTTGATTAAATTTGCAAAACCCTGACGGTTGATCGAAAAAGCAGCCAACCCTAGGTTTTGAAATTTTCTTGAAAAAAGCTACGATATGGTTTTTCTTCAGAAGATTGATTGAAAAGGACCCAGATGGTTGAAATTTGAATGCACTGAGGTTTTCACTGACATGCAAAATAAAAGCACTTGCTGCAACTTGATGAAGTTCTTGAAAATTTCTTCAAAAGATTAAGGCAAAAAGACCCAGATGACAGAAGAAAGGAAAGCCTTGGCCTTTTGCTTGAAAAATTTGATCTTCTGGAACAAAAAGCTTGAAAAAGCAAGGGTTTATGCTTGCTGGTTTGAAAAATCTGATGTAAAACCAGCAAAGATGGATTCTTGAATCACAAAAATTCTTCAAACTTGCGGCTCCAACTTTCTCCTCTGGATGCTACCTGCAAAAATAATGAAAAATACATGAAAGAACGATGTTAAATAGACTTTAGGGCTTTGGATTAGGTTTTGCTTTCTTTGCTTTTATTTCCAAAACCCTAAAACTCAACTTCCTTGAACTTGGACGCCATCTTCCTTTTGCAATTTTGAAACTTTTTGAAAATCTCAAAAATTTCTCTAAGGCATGAACATTTAGGCGCCCTTCTTCAACAGGGGCGCCCACTTCTTCCAGTGTTAGTTTATTTTTTGATAATTTCAACTTTTCTCCATTTCGACATGCTACTTCGCCTCTGATTTCCCGTTGACAGATTGACCCGACAGGCGAGCTGAAGGTTTCACAGCGGAGCTTGACTGATTCTGAGGAAGAAGTTCTTGAGGCATTTCTGGCAAAATCCTTCATTTTAACCTCCGAAAACATAGGTGCCTTTTCCTTCTAGGGGCGCCCATTTTGTCCAGAGTTAGCCATTTTCATGACTTTTAAATTTCTTCATAAACTACTCTCTTACAGACGATCTTATTGAATCTGGAGCTCCGGGCGTCGGATCGACTGACAGTTATACTCATCACGAAGCTGACGAAGAATGAGAAGGGGTCTTCTGGGACGAACTTTGTCAAACAATGCATTTTAGGCCTCCAAAAGTTTGGGCGCCCATCTTGGCTGGGGGTGCCCACTTTTGCCAGACTTAGTTTATTTTTGATCTTTCTGTGTTTGCTTCTGAAACTTCGTTCTCAGCCTTCGTCGGACCCCCTGTTCAGCTCCTCGTATCTGATGACTGCGGACTCCGATTGACGTGTTGGACGTCTCGTTTGAAAGTTGGATCAATCGTGAAGAAACTTCGTTAGACACTCGTTTGCAGATTCATCTGTTAGGGCCCTTGAAAACTTGGGCGCCCTTCTTAACTAGGGGCGCCCACTTTGTCAACACTTAGTCAAATTTTGGTATTTTTCAAATTCTTCATGTTGACTTTAATTTGGATACCCCTGTTTGACGCTGAATTTCGGATGACTGAATGATCTGATAACTGCACCGCTGAATCCATCACGGAGTTGGCAGAGAACTGAACAAATTTGACTGGAGGTGAAAACCCTATTTCTAACATTTGATGCCCTAAAAAGATGGGCGCACTTTCTTCACTGGGGCGCCCAAGTTTGACAGTGTTAGAAAATTTTCATCATTTTTCACTTTCTTTCTCGTTCTTTGCGCATGTTCATCGTCTTGCCTTCTGCTGAGATTTTGAATGCTGAAACTGACGCTTGGCAGCCGATTGACCTTCATTGACAACCTAGAAACTCCTAATACACTTCTGAAAAGCAGAATAGACCCAGTAGGGAAAAACTGATCTTTTTAAGATTCTGACTACACCAGCTTGATATGGACGTATTTTGAGCCAATCAAAATCAGTTCGGACCCTGTCGGACCAACTTTTTATTTTTAGAGAGTTTTGCCAGTATCCATTGTGAAAGAAATCCAGAAAAACCCAAAAAACGTTACTATTTCGAGAAAATTTCTAAAAATAGCAGTTTTCCTAAATTTTAGGGATGAAAAACTGAGATCTGGGTTTTGTAGATTAAGCTGTTCTTAGCATACCCAGATCGTTAGAAATTGAAAATTTTGTGTTTTGACCCCTCATGCAAGACGGACACACCCAAATTCTAACCTTTTTGATTGATTTAACAAGACTTTTACTCATTTCTTCAAAATGTCTAAGTGTAACAAAAAATTTAATTTTGGGGTACAACACTGAGGAGCCATCGAAGAAGCCCGCAAGAGCCCCTGGAGGAAGAGAGGAAAGGAATGTCTGCATAAACAATGAAGGATTGACCAACATATGAACGCATGTCAAGGAAGTCAGTGACAAAACTACAAAGGGTGGCCTTAAAGGTGGAGGGAGGAGCAGCTTTATCTTTTTCTTAAAGCAATCATGATTTGTCAGGGTCTGTCCCACAGAATCTAGAGCAGCATATCTGCTTTTTAGTAACACAAATCTGCAAGAAGATTCATTTGATTGGCTGAAAGAATGCTGCGAGTACATCAGACAAAAGGCAGCCTTTAGCAATTTCAGCTACAGCAGGGATGGCAGCCGCTAGAAGACAAAATTGCTACAGTGACGGGCCACTAAAAGACAAAATAGGGAAAAGACAAAAGTTGTATTTTAAATTGTTGAATATTGTGGGGTAGGTGATACCCTAAAGTGTAATGAATCTGAGCCACTCGTTGTAAATCAATCCTAGCCATTCATTTGGGCTTTGGAAAACTATAAATAGGGGCTTGCCCCTCATTTGTAAATGGTTGGAGAACTGGTGTAAAGGCATTCTGCAGCAATAGAAAGCAACATTGCATGATTTATAGGTGTTTCTTTTGAGTTTGTTCATTATGCATACATTGTTCTACTTCTATGTTAGATTTAGTTTGTAGTTTCTTGAGTGGAGGTGATAATGGAAATTGTTGTTATGGTATCTGATGAACTTTCAACCCATACTTTTAGCACTTGTTGATGATAAACTGTTGTGTAAAGTTAGCCTAGGCTTTTTTATTTCAATGTTGCAACTCAGTTCAATTGCATGTTCATGATGTGCATGTGCGATATGAAAATATGCAGTCCTTAGAAAATTGCACTAGTTTTGTGTAGTTGTAGGCTTCTCTTGGTCAAGCAAATCCCAGTTTAAGAAGTTTGTCTACTGTAGCAGCCTCCATGATCACTGTTCATTCATAGTTCCAGGTTTAGGAACTTCTCCTCCTCCTTGCCCTTTTGACTTTTCCTTTTAATAGTGACCTTAGGCAAGGTTAATTGCACATTATAAAGCCAAATCTAGTGATAAAATAGAGTTCTAGACTGTTGTTTTGAACATACAGCAATTGCACATGAGTTTCTACACCTTGTAACTCCATTTAAAGACCCAACTTCCAACGCTTTGTAACTCATCCGTAAATCCGCCTTACGATTCCAAGCACTGTCAAGACCTAACATTAGAGACCTTGGGATAGTGTTCTGCAATTTGATTGTGGAAGATTGTCTTTCAAGAGAAGTGATGCACCTATGCATTACCTGTGTTGAAAAGTGCATAAAAAACACATCAACAAGACCAATGAGACTTTTGAAAATGACATTTCAAAATGAGCCTTGACATTGCTGATCAACACATAGCAAGATGTATTTATGCAAATGGGTTGGCTTTCAATGTTGTTCTCTCACCATATTAGTAAGAAATGGTGAGAAAAGTTAATGAGGCTCTAAAAGGGTATAGGGGCCTAGGTTATAAGAAGGTGCATGGCACCTCATTGGGAAAGGAGATCAAACTTGTATAAGAGTCATTGAAGCCCATAAGGGATTCATGAGCTGAGACAAGGATGTCCATTATTTTCGTGAATGGAAGAATGCTAAAAATCGGCCCTTGATCAATGTCATTGTAGTGTTCCCTAAAGGAGCAATGTTTTTGAGAGTCATGGATTTTGAGGGGGAGGTGAAAGACAAATAATTTATTGTTAATATCCTCACCACAAGCATTGAGGAAGTGGGACATCCTAATGTTGTTCAAGTCATAATGGACAATACAAAAAATTGTAGAGTTTTTGGTGTTGGTTGAGGAATGTTATTCACACGTCCTTTAGACATGCATTATCCACTTCCTCAAACTTATCCTTTAAAGGATTGGGAACAAAATTGACTGAATTAAAAAGTTGTATGAGAGGCTAACAAGATTTGAATGTTCATCACCAACCACCACATGTTGCAAGGCATATTTAGATCATTTTCAAAACTGGAGCTACTAAAAGTAAGTGAAGCAATATAAAAAATTATATTTTAGTTTCACTTTAGTTACTTAGAAATTTATTTTTCTAAACTTAAGTCTTAATTTGATTACATATTCTCCTTTAAAGTTTGTTTTTAATTATTTTATTTTTATTTTTATTTTTGAATAGGTTGCTAAGACTTATTTTGCCTCTAACACAATTGGCTTAAGATGGTTTGTGAAGGTTTGAGAGACACTTTGTAGCATGGTCAATAACCAAACTTTGTCCATATGGAGACAAGGCAACACTTAGAGGGCAATCAATATTAAGCAAATGATCCCAAATGACCGTTGGTGGGATTGTGTGAAATATCTCCTTAATTTCACCGAGCTCATTATAGTATGATTTGTTATACCAACTGTTGGCGTTTAAATTCGCACCTCTGGTATGCGTATTTGAAACGGACAGCTATGCACAGATAAACTGCTCTTCAAATTAGGAGGGGAAACTCCCTCTTGCTGATGGTGTTGAAAGAAAGTAAACTAAAACTAAGTTGCCTATCTTTTTGATCAGCTTAGAGCACAAGGTTTATTAAACACAAACGCCGCAGCTGAGATTTTCTGATTTTGAGAACTTCAACTACGACTAACTTAAACTAGAGACGTTTCTAACTTCTCAAGTAATAGCAGAGCAAGAGAAACTAGAAATGAACAAGGTAGATTTTCTGCCAAAATACTTCAATAACCTATCTCTCAACAAACACCTACACACTTCACTGTAAGTTGAAATCAAGATCATAAAAGTAGAACATAAATAACGGAAATCTGAGATTTTGGACCAAGGCAAAGTAGGCTCATGATTTTATTACTCAAATCTCTGGAACATAACTCACTTCTAACATGCCTGGAACAAGAAATTGCAGCTAAAGAGGCTTGCAATCTTGCTCTTACACACTAGAAACAGCAATCACACTAACTCCTTGTTGGCTAAAGAGGCTCAACAATTTGCTTATCACAACACAATTGAACAATACTTGAGTAACAAATAGAAGGCACAATAGGCTCAACGTTTTGTTCTCATTAGCACGGTTAAAGAAAACTAATGAGCAAAGGCTCTTATTTATAGAGAAGCAGAGGAGTAGGGAACCCTAAAATCTCCTTGCTTTCACAATCTAGGGCTTGCTCAGCAAGCAAGCTTTACTACTAAATCTCGAAAGAAGATAACATCTAAAACCCTAAGAAAGCATAAAAAGTGGGAAACGCCAACTATTACATTTTATCCTCTTTCTATCCTCAAAGAATGGATAAGATTTTTTCCAAGAATAGAAATAAAGCGGGAAAGAAAGCTTCTGGAAGAAAGCTGCTTTAAAGCTCGATCACATCCGCTAGGAAGTTGGAGATTGTGTTCCGATTCGGTGCATCTATGCCATCAATAGCAAAACACCGCTTTTCAAGAATATCTTCAGCATCTGCAATAGATCTCAGGAAAACTTCGACCTCATTGGCCGCTTTCTCGAACCTTGCTGACATCATCGAAATAGGACCTATCCTTCTGCCAACTGGACTGCAACTATGAACCACACTCTGAAACTGATCTTGCACTTCCTCAAGCCCGACGTAAGAACCATCTTCAAGACTGTACTGAGAAGGGATCTCTATGATAAATTCACCAATGAAAAGGAGAACTTCAATCACCCTTTTTCTGTAGGCGATGAATTCTTCGGATATCCTCTCATAGGTTTTAACTTTGAAAACATGACACTCTCTCCAGGCAAGGATTTGTCTCTTGTGTTCTCTTGAAACTGCTGAACCGTAAGCCGTGTCTAAATCAGCAATGATGATCTCATGTCTCGGTTTTACTTCAGCCAGTGTTTGTTCAAACCCTTGGATGCCTTGACGTAGCTCATGAGCGTTTTCTCTTAACTGGAACATTCGTGCCAAAATCTCCTTTCCTCTGACAATGAAGCTCTCGATCCACTCCTGAGTCTCTTTCCCACATATGACCAGCTGTCTTAACTGAGAGTGATCAGCTGGTGTCTCCAAGACCTGGGGCAGCAGCTGGGTTGCTTGTGAAGAGCCACAGACAAGGTTAGAAATAACAAGCCCGAGCTACTGATTTTCAGCCTTGAGTGCTGCCTTGTCTTCTCCATCTTTAAGCACTCTTTCCTGAAGGTTTTCGGATACAACTTTGAAGAGACTCAAATCTGCATGTCTAGTATTTCTACCGAGATTAGCCTTGACCATGACGAAATCATCCATATTCACCTCATCCCTGTTCTTGTCTTCTAGGGGCAATGCAGTCTCCATGACTATCTTGTTATCAGGATTCCTATCAAAGTGAACTTGCTTCTTTTCCTTCTTCTTAGGAGGTTCTTGATAGATATTATCGAGATCGTCAACACTCACTTGATATGAAGGCCTTCTTCTTACCCTTCCTAAGGAGTTCTCAAGCCAAGATACAGTAGTATCTTTACTAACTTCCCTAGGAGGTGCTACTGCAATCTCTTCATCATCTTCGATATCAAGATCAATGTGAATTGGTGAAGAACATGTCAAAGGTACAAAAACATATGTTGAAGGCAGTTCTTTTGCTTCTTCCTGAGATATGGGCTCGTCAGGAGGAACTTCTGAATCAGCTACCGGAATGGAGTTTTTCCTCTTAAGGATTAGGAAAACTTTGATATGCTCAAGGACTTGTCTTGTCCTTTCTTCGATTGAAAGGGATTCCTTATTAGCCCAATTGACCTGTCGAAGAGGTTGATCTTCGATTTGCTTCTGAGTATACATCGGGAGAAGCACATCTTCATCATCATCTGATAGCCCTTCTATATCTTCATTTAAGCAGTCTTTCATGTGATGGAGAGTGAGCCTGCTGTAACTACGCCTCCGCACCTCAAACTCATTTGCACAATTAGCCAAAAATCTTCAAGTACGGCTATATGATCATAGTTCTTCTCCAATCAGCCAACGTAGACACCATGAGGGTCAAATGATCGTCTCTTGCTGTAAGATTTGAGGCCGAATTTATCTAACTCTTCTCCTATTGTCTTGGCATCTGCAGCAGTCCTGCATGTATAAATTCCCAACCCTAATGGAAAATAGAGGGAGGGTTTCCTTCTATTCCTCAAGACTGTGTGGACACCGTGGGCCTGCCTCAAGAACTCCATGAAGATGACCTCATCTGACGGGTACCTTGGCAACATGAGCGGGGCACCTGAATAGCCATAGACCCTGAGATAGGTGAAAGTGGGAAACTATATAAACCAATCTGCCCAATCCGCCATTGCTGCCCTGGCAACTGAAGATATACGGACATGCAACTCATTGTCCAGGTCCCACACTGTGTACATCAGAAAGGCCTCGTTCACCCTTTTGTAGTGGTGCAACGACTCCGTGAACTCCAACTAGGGATAGTCGTTATATATGTGTTGTACGCTCAATGATCCCTCGGCGTTTAACCCTCTGAATTGGCCTTGATAGGCCACCAGGTAGACTAGGTATGACACCATGTGGAATACATGAAACTGGAAGTATTCTGTTATTTGCTGATGTAGGCAGTCACTAATCAAAGTAGGCCAATCATAGAACTCGGTTTTCTTCATGATGTGGGGTATGGCGTAAAACATCCAAGGTTGAAACTTGGTGGCATCTTCTGAGCCAGTTAACCTGTTGAGCAAAGTAATGATGATGGCAATCTCGTCCTTAAACTCCCCTCGCCCAACGTTCTTTGGCAAGGTCTTATGTTTTTCTTTCATCCACCTCTATGCAATCTTCTTACTATATTTATCTTTATGCATATTCCATATCTTTTCACATTCACCCTTTGAGAGAGTAACGCTTTCAGGCCACGAGGGAATGGAAAAACACTTCTCGATCATATCAGGCTTTAGACTGCAAATCAATCTGCCATCTGCTGACTGGATCTCCCCAGTAGCCGGGTTGTAATGCTTAATGCAAGCGATTACGAACTCAAGGCTCTGAACTGATATAGGAATTGATGCTGCTGCGAGGAGTCCAAAATGTCCTAGGTTCTTGATTGAGGTGTTGCCTGCTCTCTCCAAGGCATGTAGATCGAACACCGACTTGATATGATGCAAGTCTGTCTCAACTGTTTTGATGTAATCGTGATAGAGAGCTGATTCAGTCTTGAAAACATTGGGAGTGTACTCCATTTCGGAAAACTCAAAGAATGACTCTAAACTCGCCTTGATTCCGACAAGTTCTGAGCAACTTCTATTTTTAGAATGCTGATTTTCTTGCTCCAACGGACAAATTTTTGAGAAATTTTTCGGAGATATGCGTTTTGCTCAGAGATTCGTTGCAAGACAACCCAGATCGTCCGTTTTTGAAAATTTTGAATTTTTCCTAAAAAAGTAGCAAACCCTAATTTCTTCAATTTTTCCGAAAAAAGCTGGCATCTAGGTTTTGTTCAAAATATGATTAGAAATGGACCCAGTTGATTAGATTTGCAAAACCCGAATGGCTGATCGAAAAAGCAGCCAACCCTAGGTTTTGAAATTTTCTTGAAAAAGCTGTGATATGGGTTTTCTTCAGAAGACTGATTTGAGAGGACCTAGATGGTTGAAAACTGAATGCACTGAGGATTTCACTGACATGCAAAATAAAAGCACTTGCTGCAACTTGATGAAGTTCTTGAAAATTTTCTTCAGAAGAATGGAGAGAAAAGACGCAGATGGCTGAAAAATGAAAAGCCTTGGTCTTCTCTTTGAAAAATTCGATCTTCTGGATGAAAAAGCTTTAGGGCTTTGAATTAGGTTTAGGTTTCTTTGCTTTTATTTCCAAAATCCTAAAACTCAGCTTCATTGAACTTGGACGCCTCTTTCTCCTAGTTGATTCTTGGGCAACACAAAAGGCTAAAGCAGTTGATTCTTGGGCAACACAGTTGATTGATCAAGGTGTACCAGTGATTGAAAAGGCATTACAAATTTTGAGTACTATCAGAACAGCAAGAATAAAGATGTATCAGACTTTGGTAGCTTTCAAGCAAAGTTTGGATTCACTTGGAAAAGATTTAAAAATATGGCATGAGATGGATCAAGTCAAGCTAGAAATTCTACGCAACAATTCAATAATACCAAATAGAGAAAAATATGTAGAATTTGAAGAACTCATGACAAACAAGTCATTAGTTATTGAGGATCTCATCAAAGATGTTCAGGCTACACTAGAGATGAGTGACGAAGTTCAGCAGGACATACTTTCTAGCTTTGAGAAAATGTCTTGTAGGATTTTAAATCACGAAGGAGAATTACTTGCAACTGATGTGATTACTACAGAAATAGCAACAAATCTTCGTCAAGAGCTGGAATCATAATAGTTTACCATGGATTCAATTCATAAATTTGTTAATCATCAAATGGTCCTTGATAAAATGCAAACTGTCCATGAAGAACATAAAGAAGCAACAATAAGGTATTTTGTCATGTCCCCATCCTAGTCAGCACAGCTGGTGACGAGGTTAGCCTATCATTTGATCCTCGTAGGCTGACAGGAGTGTTCAGAGGATCCTTTTTGGCAGTTGCTCAGTGTTGGTTAGCTCCAGAATTGCAGTGTGTCAGGATGGGCTTTCGCAGAATCTTCCAAAGAGCTTTTCAGAGAACTTTCTATTTTTAGAAAGTTAGGTCAGACGGAAGCTGCTATTTCGGGCAGGGCACCTGGTGCAGTGATTTAGCTCAGATTCGACCCGGTTCAGTAATTGTTTGATTTGACGGAGAAATAAGGAGTAATTACTAAGTTATTAAATATTTAATAATTTGACTTTATTATAAAGTCACTTTATTGAAATATTAAAATATTTAATTATTTGGCTAAGTTATAAAGTATTTAATTATACTTTATATTATATTATTAAAATGTGATTTAATGAGTATTTAATGCTCATTAAAAAGGGACGCCAATAATTAAATAAATTCTCCTAAGTCCAAAGTGAAAATTAAATCATTAATTTAAATGATTATTTTAATGGAGAATTAGGTCGAACTTTTCAAAGAAGAATATATTGTTCTTCCCAAGGCAAAATCGAACTATCAAGTTTATTATTCAATTTTGTCTTCTGAGCATCTGAGCTTTGGAGTTTGCAAACCCTAGGGTTTCTGGCAAACATCGTTTCTGGAGAACGTAACCTCTTCAGAGATCAGGCATACTGAGGCTGTGAGATACCAGCTGAAGATTGCACTTGGTGATTTCATCCAGAAGTCACAGGCTGAGCTTAACCAGTTCTTATTTCAGAGATTTACAGAGGAAACCATCAGAGGAACAGGGCGATTTCATTCATTACCATTTATCAGTGATTTGGCACGAATCCCAAGGAGGCCGTACCTTTCATTATTGCAACAGCAGGCCGTACTATTGTACTTTCCAGGCCGTACTTATCAATCTTCTGAGGGGACGCTTTCATCATCTGTTATTTGGTGATTTCACAGTGGGCGCTTGGTATTCTGGAACATTTGCATTTGAGATTCAAGCCGGAGGAGATCCTAATTAATATCTGGCCGTACCATTACCAGTTACAGCAGCCGCCATTAAAATATCAGGTTTTTATTTAAAAATTTCTTGTATTGCTTCCTACCTTCAGTTTTTGGCGTTGTAAATGATCTGGAAATTGAATATATTGATGCGCCTTGGTTCTTGAGCAAGATTTGAAACATTTAATGCCTTTATGTATTTTTTATGAATTTTTCAAGCAATTCTAGAAAAATCGCAAATTTCACTTTTGCCTGTTAAAACCTCAAAAACACAAAAAAATCAAAAATTGCAAAAAAACATTACAAAAACAATCAGGGATCCAATTTGAGAACCACCAGGGTTCTGACAGTGGTATGTTAGTTACCGTTGCACCAAAAGCCCGGACTGGTAGTGAACGGCACCCCTCTTAGCGTTAAGGGGGCATCCCCAGGATAGGTACTCCCCCGAAGACCCCGGACGTGGGTAAACCGCTCGACGGACCTACGTCACCTTAGATAGGGGCCCGCATCGGGACATCACTGACCCACCGCCTCAGCGAGTCTCGACCTCGAGACCTCGGCTCTGATACCAAGTTAGTTACCGTTGCACCAAAAGCGGTTGGTAGTGAACGGCACCCCTCTTAGCGTTAAGGGGGCATCCCCAGGATAGGTACTCCCGCCGAAGACCCCGGACACGTGGCTGGGCAAACCGCTTGGACAGACCTACGTCACCTTCCGATAGGGGCCCGCATCGGGACATCACATATTTTGATGTAATCCTTAAGACTGTTGTGGTTGCCAAGAACACACTAGGCCCCGATCATAATGAGTTGCAGGAAATTATAAGCAAATTTCAGTCTTTCAAAGCTAGGACTGAAATAAAATGAAAGTGTCTCATAACACTTTATTTTTATGTATTTTGTTTTCGACAAGTTACATGTAAAAGCAAAATTTGTAATTACAAGTGTTCCTTTCACTTGCAGTTTTGTAAAATGTAATTACATGTGATTACATTACAAGTCAAAATTATAATAGGACTTGTAATGTTGAATAAGTCAATTTCAGTTAGTTAGTGGTTGAGAGAATTTCTCAAGTTAGTTGAGATCCTCCACCTTTTTCTCAAGACTTCTCTCCTATAAATACTTGAGGGGGTCTATTGTAATTATCATCTTTTTGGCAAGCAAGAAAATTCTGCAAAATTTTGTACCCATAAAGACTTTGAGCTTTATAGTTATAAGTTGTTATTTTTCAAGTAATATCAAAGAATTGGAAATTTCAGACTTTGTGTTGAGATCCTACTTTGCATCCATTGTGTTCTTATGTCATTTTGGAGCATTACTTTGTGATTATTTGGAGATTGTGGAAAATTGCTAAAGAGAGTTTCACTTGAAATATCTGCAGACTTTGTGCTCTAAGTATTAAAGTTTGAATTCATAGTTTGAATTTAGGAATTGAGAAGAATTATAAGTCTTTGTGCTTGTAATAATTCTCATATTAGGTGATTCTTGAATGCATTATACTTACAGACTTTGTGCTGTTATATATTGCAACTTGTTCTCAAATTATCTTTCAAAAGGGTAGATAGGATCTCAGATTTTCAAGACTTTGTGCTTGAAATTGTTTTCCCGTCCCGAAGGAAGTGACAAAAGTCTTTGTACTTTCAAGAAACTTCATTTCCTTTCTCTTGATTTTATTGCAAGCTGTTGTAAGAGTTTATTTAAAAGTTAATGCTACTTTTCTGCGAAGAGAAAAGAATTTAATCTTTCCTGAAACAAGAGGAAAAGTTATCGTTCCACCCATATTTGTTTTAGTTAATAGGAAAAGGGGAGCCTTCCCTTAATTAGGAGAGTTTTATCTCACACACTTTGGCTAAAACCACCATTTTGCTAAACCTCACAAGTTTGCAAAATATTCAACCAACAAATTGATAGTTTATATGCGTCTAAGAGGAATTGGAGCGCATAAACCTTCATCAATTCAATAAAGCGCAATTGATAACACTCAGAAAGCGTAGAGAACTTAGTGTAGTGCATTCCAACTTGCACCTCCTTCCGCACAAATGACATGGCTACAAGGAAAGGAACATGAGGTTGTGGGATATGGAGTCAAAGCATACTGACTTGGATGCTTCCATTTCCCAACATGCTATATTTGAGAAGCTAGATTGCGAGTACACTTTTAATGTGAGTGTTAGTGCCATGGCTTTTGGTTCTTCAAATGTTCCCACATCATCTAATGTCAATAATAAAGATGCTAATGATTTAGAAAACACATATGACACTAAAAACTCATCATTGAATTTGATACTACTATTTCAATATTGAAATTGAAATTTGAACAATAAATATTTTATAATATTTATTTATCATTTATTTTTTAAATGGCATTTGAGTTTATGGTGATTTTGTTGGTTATATGATGCTATGTGGTAATCTAAACTTAATTCTTGCTTTTACGCTGCAAATATATTATTTATTATTTATCATTTATGTTTTAAATGGAATTTGAGTTTATGGTGATTTTGTCAATTATATGATGCTATGTGGTATTCTAAACTTAATTCTTGTATAGAAAAATCTGCAAACACAAACTAGGATCCCTTTGCATGTCAACACATGGGCATCTCTACAACTACCCACTACTCCATTGCTTCAAGAAAAATTCTCAATAGACTTTTGTCCCATATGCATCATCTCTAAAGGACTCGCTATAAAACAACATTGGACTTAGAAAGTATCTGTAATGTCCCCATTTTCGTGAGCATCAGAGTTCGGAGGATTAGCCTATCAATTGACCCTCATAGGCTAGTGTTCAATGATTACAGGGTCCAGTTGGGCATTAATGAGCTCTTCAGGTGGCAGTTGACAGTGTTTACCTCTCCAGATTGTTGGTATATTCTGAGGCTAAACTATTTAGGGGTTTTTGGTTCCATTTTGAGGCACTTACTATTTATAGTAATTCAATTGAGTGTTGGTGGCCAACGTTTCTATTTTGGGAAAGGCATCTGGATGAGTAGTGGTTTATGTGGTTGACCACCTGGTTCTAACGGAATCGAGAAATAATGAGTATTTTTGGAGTTATGACATTTTAATTATTAATAAAGTAATACTTTATTAATAATTAATTATAATGTTTTATTTTGACTTTATTATAAGTGGGGCCATTTAATGATATAAGACAAATTATAAAATACCTTGATATTGGTGCCCAAGTAATTAAATATTATAAAGTCAAATCAAAAGGCAAGCCAACATTATAATACATTATTAAATGATTAAAAGGGGCCTCTTGGAGAAATTGACCCAATGAAGGAGAGTATTAAAAAGGTTTTGAAATGCAAATGAATTCATTCAATCATTCTACACTTGAGCAAATTATGAGCTTTTGTTGTGAGAGAAGAGAAACCAGGGTTTCTGCAATTTTTGGCATTAGAGAGCGTAGTTGCTTCGTTGTATCAGCTTTTCAAGGGTGTAAAAGATCATCTGAGGTTTGCTAATTGGTGGCTTCATGCGGAGGTCACATTTGTGCTTCATTGAAGAAGAAATTTAGAAGTTTTCAAAGTTTTTGAAGATTAATCATTTGCTGATCAAAAGTTGTTATTTGGGTATGATCTTATTGTAGATTCAAGCAATAATTAATCAGAGTTAATCATTTGATATATTTTCTTTCAGAATTTCTTGTTCTGCAATTTTATGCATTATCTGGTAATTTGTTCAAAAACCATAAAACCCAAAAACAATTAGGCAGTCGGAATTTAGATGATAAATATCCTACCAGGAGTGGGATATTACAATGGTATCAGAGCGGTTTCTTGCCATCCTATGTAAAGAAGTTTTCTTCTTTATGGTTTGAAGAGATTATCAATTGCGGAGATTTACCAATCAAATTTCAGAGTACTAGGTTTGTTTTGTAAGGCCAGAGGAATGATTTAAATATTTGCAGAATATTCATTACCTAAGGAAATCGTGGAACTCTTTTTTAGACTATGGTGGTCAGGGCATAAAGGGTGAGGTGGAAATTTATTATTATTTCCAGAATTTTATATATTTAATGGTAGCATGGTCATTCGAATAAGACAAAGAATTATAGAGATCAGATAAGACAAAGTGGGTGTTGAGAAAAAAAACAAAAAAAGACAAATTGAAGGCTGGAATAAAGAGAGACACTTCAGGAAAAAGACAAGGCATGTAAAACAGAATTCGCTTTAGACAAACGTTGAAAGTTTTTGGACTCTAGCAATTAGAAGTGGCCTTTATCAAAATCGCAGCATAAGACAATTCACGATTTTTCACTTTGTTGTATCTCCCTTAAAGAAAATCGAGACCTATTTGGGTGTTTGCTTGTATCTCTTAAGGGGTAGAAGACATTTAAGTGTCGAGAGCAACTTAGGAACGTAAGCGTGGGAAATATTATTCTTCTTGGAATTGAATATCATGAGAGGCTATCGGGTTTTGTGTGTGTGCTTGGTTCACACCTACCGCCGCCCATACTAGTCTTTGTTGGAACCGTATTGGTCAATATCGTGTTATTTTGTGGCTGGAGGATGCATATCTGACCCAGTTGTCTCTATTTTTCTCACGTGGAAAGCTCTTATACTTAGCGTTGGAGATTTTGAGCATACCAAAGGCTTGTTGGGAGGTCGTCTGAATTATGCAGGCATGGATGTGTAAAGTTGATCTCACCCTCTGTCATTCTGAAGGTCGTTGGAGCTTTACAAGGCTGGACATGACTTCCTTCCAGAATCCCAGAACCTTGCATAGTGGCTATGATTATCTCAGACTCTCTTCAATATCCAATCAATGCAAAGCAAGAGCAGACCCATAAATTGTTGTACAAAATCTCAGACGTCTTTGAGCAAACATTGGATGTATAAATTGCATATGTTATATTTGAAATGTATGAAATAGAGAGTAGAAGTGTCTGCTGCAAATATTCCAGTTCTGAGTGCTCAGAATCCCATTTATGCTCATTGTTAACATTCAGAATGATTATTCCTGACTGCTGTTCAACTTCTGTTAAGAAGGCTTCATGATCTTTGCATTTCTGAGGCAATACCAGGACTTGTAACAATCTTAAAGTCTGTTGAAGCTTATATATATTGGTATGACAGTCAAATATAATGAAAGGAAGGTGTAATGTTTGACCATTTGATCTGTGTTGAGCTTCATTTAAATACTGTGTATGGCATATGCAGTGGATTGGATTGTGTTTGACAAAATGGAACATTTGTCAAACTAAAAAACAATCGGAAAATAATATCGTCTACACGAGTAGGGGATATTACAGCCAACAATCCTAAACTGAAAAACAATTAAGGGTAAACTAATAGGGGACAGCTTCAGGGGTAAAATAACAGTTATACAACAGAGGGGTCACTCATTGTTCAGCTTCAGAGTATAAAATATGGCTTTAGACAAATCCACATTTAAATTGATGCAGAATTTGTATGACCCGATGAGGGATCCTAAAACTAAATGGGGATACTTAATGCTGTTTGGTAAATCTAAGTGTAAGGATAAGGGAAAAGAATTAATTCGAAGTGATTTTCAACCTACAGGTAACCAGTTTGGTTCTAATTGTGAGACAGCTCCTATGGATGAACATATTGGGAAAGTTAACGAGGAGTTGGTGGAAGAAGGGTTCAAAACTGAAGTGATTGTTGATGAGGAATGCATGGACAACTATGTTCCACAGCCTATCGAGGACGGGGACGGGGGGACGGCAAGGGACGCGTTTCTGGGACGTTTCCTAAGGGGCAATTTTTAGGGGACGGCAGGGGACGGCGACATACAAAATACATATATATATATGATTTTTTCAAAATTTATTAATATATTAGAGAGAGAGAGAGGGAAAGAGATAGATATGTCAATAAATTAATAATTGATAACAACAATATCAATATATAAGTAAATCGTGAGAGTAGTACTATAACAGCATAAGGAATGTCATTAAAGCATTATAAAATTTATCACAGCAGTATCAAACATCAAGAAAGCCATGGTCTATCAATATGAAATATCCAAATGTCTCAAACATGTATCCAGAAGTCTCAAAGTTCAAACATGAAAATCAAAATATTAAATAGAACAGTCTATGAAATTAAGCCTCATTCAGGCTATGAATATCCAAAGACTCAGAACTATCTGAGTCTCTATCATCCTCTGGCAAGAGTGGAACTAAAAGATTTAATATTTAGTCTTTTTCAGACTTTAGCCCAAACAATTAAAACATTAAACAGTTGGTGGGCCCTGCGCGAAGGAACTAAACCTTTAAAAAATCATTTTTTAATTGTTTTTTAATATATTTTGACTTGCAGCCTGTAGGGGACGGCTAGCCGTCCCCAATCCGTCCCCAATTCGTATTGGGGACGGGGAAACGTCCCCAATCCGTCCCCAATCCGTATTGGGGATGGGGAAACATCCTCAAAGTGAAGGAAACGTTTCCTAGCGTTTCCAATGGATTTTGCATTTTCGGGGACGGTAGGGGACGGGGACGGGGGGTTTTGGGGCAGGGGACGCGTCCCCGTGTAACATAGACGGACAATACAAGCCATAACGGTTCTGATTTTTGTGACAGCAGTATGATATCTTTGCATCAGCATGAGTTTACAACCATTACACATGAGGATGATGGTTGTGTGAGGTTATCTAATGCAAATACTCAAGGTTTGGGTGTTACTGATGCATTGTGTGTTGAGGATTCATGCCACAACAAGTTTGATTTTGTAAATCAGGCCTTGGAAAATAAATCAGAAAATGCACTTAATGGTGATGGATACCAGGATAGCTCTTTGGCTGAACTTGCATCTACTTTGGAAGAAGAAGTGTGCGCAGATATTGTCGAATCAGCAGCTTCTACCATGCCATTAGAGCCATCCCATGAGGTACATAACGTCAGTACCTTAGTTGATGATGTGTGCAAAGTTGAAGACACACATAATGATGGTCACCAGACTATAAGTGATGATGATTCAGCTTCTTATCATAGTGCTGATTTTAAATCAGAAAAATTGTGTGGTAATGATTTGTCACAGGGGTATCATCGTTTGGCAGGGCAATTGAAGGTTAATGACAGTGTGATTGCTACAGCGTTAGAACATTTTGATGTTGCTCGGCAGATGTTGGCAACTTATGGTTGGAGTACTCCCATGACAGATGAGCACTGTGATAGTGGATTTTCCCTTACAGAGTTTCATGCACTTAGAGAAGCATTTGGGATAATGAAACACAATTATCTACAGTTACTTTTTGATAGAGATTATCTTCTCGAGTGGGATGGAATCTATTATGATGCTCTTAAGGGAAAGGAAGAGGAGGTTGATGAGCTCACCTACGAGCTCGAGGTCATCATAGACTCTTTGAAGAGCACTCAATCAGCCCTTCAAGAATCAAGGTTACAGATAGATGAGCTTACCATGGAGTTGAGCTTAGGACAGTCTTCATCGCTAGCAATTACAATTCTGATATCTATGACAGTTACTAGTGATGACCATACACCCACAGATAGTGGTAAGGAGCACTTTGAGGATGTGACTACATCCATTACTCTTACTGGTAGATGGGATGAGTGCATTGGTTGAGAGTAGCAGGGAACCATGTGATGCTTCAGGGGTCTCTGAGGATAGACCTGTTACAAGTGATGCAGAGCAGGATATTGATAGCTTGTGTGATGAGGTGGTTGATTCTGCAGAGAGTTGTATGACTAAACACAACATCACTCCATCTTTTTCACAGGAGTTATGTAGGGCATCATCCAGTATGGAGATTAGTTCTCACAATGATTTGGTTCCCTCTCCTGGAAGCAAATCAAAGGTTACATCCCATCCAGCTGATTTTAATCGACAGCTTAGCGAGCCACGGGGATGGAGAGATCAGCTGAAGGTTACAGGAGAGAAGGTTGATTCAACCTTATCTCGCTTTGATTGCACTGATAAATTTATTGAGTACCAACTTTGAAGAGCCGAGTTTCAGGAGAGATAGTATGGGATCTCGGTTGGTATTCATATTCACAATTTGAGGTTCATCCGAAGTGCTTTGGAGGCAATAAAGTCAGAATATCTCCCGTTGTTTCATGATAGGGAGTATGTTGTTGGGTACGTGGCGAAACTTGGTAGAACATCTACCCAATTAGCTATTCGGGATCAAAGACATGAGCCACCTTCTGTTTCCAATGATGAGAGTGATGAGAGTGATGAGGAGTGTGTTCCCCGTAGCTATGACGGTTAGCCTTTGACAAAACTAGGAGCATTTTATCTTGACTGCATAGTGAGGAGTGCTCATCACTTCTCCTTTAGTCCACATGTTGATGTTCTGATGAGGCGTAGGTGTGGATTAGCTCGAGATTCCTATCATCCACTGTAGGATGAAGAGTTTCCATCTTTAGAAGATGGAAATAGAGATTGTAGGTATCTGACTCAGTTGCTTTCAGAGGATTACTTGCAGAGTCAGAGTTCAGATGACCATCATGCAGATGTGTACCAAGTAGAGTTTGCAACTTCTTTGTCACTGAAAACTCCATTAGAGACATGTCTTCAAAGAGGTTGCAGTGGTAGTAGGCATGATGGCATGTGTAGTCCTTACAGTGGTGGTGACAGGGTCGACACTACAGTCTGGATGGATTCCGATGGGTTACTTCATCATTCTCAATGTGGTGACATTGATGTCAGGACAGTGCAGCGGAAGTCAGAGGATGATACGCATGGCAGACTTCCATTCTAGTCGTGGGATCCAGGGATCATTTTGTTTGGTAGATTGCTCTATGTCGTGGTAGTGGTTCACAGTAGTATTGAGCATGGTTCACAATGTTGAGGATGCTAGAATAATACTAAAATTTGGCAATAGCAAAGTTAACCTACTCGTGAATATGGTTACATGGCTGTACTACTTGGCAAGTCACCAAGTACTTGGCCAGATTTTTGCCATTTTTTTGCCAAATTTATGCCATGTTGCAGCCAAATACTTGACAAATCTATGGATATACTAGGCCCCCATAAAACACACAGTCTAGACATGTAAAAGATGTGAGAAAAAACAATTTTCGCACTCAAACAATAGAGTGTTTTTTCCTTTTTAAACATTATGAAAATGGCTGCCCCTTGACCATGCTAAGGGCACTACCCCTTGACTTCATTGGGCTCACTACTCATTGACCCCACTAGGGGCAGTACACCCAAACCCCCACCAAAATCATTTAATACATTTTGTAACTATATTTTGCATAAAAATTATATTTTTTAAGTTGCCAAGTGTAAAAAAATTTGATCTACTGAGACCAAGTTGAGTCTAAATATACAAATCATGTATGGTTGAGTTTTAGATGTACAAGGCAAAAAAAAAGGCATTATTTCCTTGCCTCCCAATGTTGAATGGGAGGCCTGGAACGGGGACCATATCATGATTATCTTGATCTGAACTTGTAATGTCCCCATTTTGGCCCTACACTCTTCATTTGGATTTAGCCTATTTCCAAAAATCCGTAGGCTAAGCTGAGGCAGAAAATTAGGGTTTGCTCTTTCAAATACTGCTCAGTTGGCATTTTGAGGTTGTTGTGTAGACTTACTATTTATAGCAGTTCACTTTTTTTAGCAAGTCTATCTTTTGGCAGTATCTGTCTAGCAGTAGTTCAATGTTCAGTTTGGCTTTCTGTTGTTTTGATGTGAACTTACTATTTATAGCAGTTGGCTATTTTTAGTAAGTCTAATTTTGGCAGTAGCATCATCAACAATTCAGCTCAAGTCATCTTGCTACCTTTAGTTTCAGTTTGGCTTTGGTTATCTCCATGGATTAAGTTTTATACTTAGTCATTTTTATGTTTCTCAGTTGTACCCCCACGGCTAGGAATGATCACTTCATGTTGTTTTTAAAAGGGGGTCATTAAGGGGTCAATGGTGCATTTAATGAATTATTAAATGCTTTATCGTTGCAAAGTGAAGTTGGACGCCTAAAAGAGGTTGATTAATATTTTATTATTTCAAAAAAGTGAAATGCTTAAAATGGCGTCCCTTTTGGAAGTTGAAGTGATTCAACTTCTTGGAATTTGAAGAGTCTCTTGTTGCTTCATTTGCCATTTGAAACTTATATATTGCTGTTGTTTGAAGAGCTGATTATTTTTGGAAATATTGTAAAGTTATGCTACTGGTTTGAAATCCAGAATCTGGCTAAGGGAAAGCTTAGCAATTTGTCTCCATTCTTCGGGCCTGAAACTATGGTTCCCTAGATGGTGGTTTGGGAGTGTGCTTCATTCAGAAGTGCATATTGAGCTTCATTGTAGAAGAATTTTGATGTTATTTTCAGTTTGGAGCTTGCTGGTTCAGTCATGGCTGAAGGACGTTTTTGATTGCAGCTCCTTGGGTAAATTCTATTCCCATATGGGTATTTTATCTATATGATTCTAAGCCTTGGGCGACCCTCTCCAAGAGGTTTCAGATTTTATTAATGTGTTTCTGATTTTTAAAGAGAAAATCGCCCCTCTTGAAGGCCGTACATTTCCAGAATGATATTGGGATGCGTGCATTAATAAATATGGAGGCTTTGGTGCAATTTCTAAGTTTGAATAGGGGCGCCTTTACTCCTAGAAGCTGCTGCAATTGATTCCATGTCAATTGGTGAAGATAGGATGAAGTTATGAACAATTTGGTGTGCTACAGTTTGTTGGTAATTCATTTTCATTTTGCAGATTTTTATATCAGACTTGCTTTAGTTTGAGTTTTCAGTTCTTTCTTCAATAAGTTGGATAGTTATCTAATGTGGGATCATCCAGCTTCTTTGTGCTTCAAAACTATTGTAATCCTCATGTAATTTGCAGCTCTTTCTCATTTTGTAAAGCTGATAACAGTAGTACTGTTTCAATCTATTTAGTTGTTGCTTATTCGTGTTTAATTATCACATTGTAACCCCTAGATGGTTTACCGCCAGTGTGGAAAAAAGAACTTACTAATTCTCTTCTTATACCCACTGTCAAGTGGTGAATCCCCACTCTTAAGTGGATGCCTGCCGCAGCAGACGAAGTGTTGGTAGTGTGGAAATTCTCTTATGGCTGGTTATCCGCCTAAGTACTTTCAATTCAGCAATTAGCACTCCACCATATGTTAGCACCTTGCCTGTTAAAGGATCTTGAGTGCACATTCTTGGTGTTGAGTTTAGTCTCTCTCTTTCAGTTGTAATCTTTGTAATCTTTGATTCAGTAGATCCTAGGGATCCTCTGACCATATGCCCACCCCTCCTCCTTAAGTGGTTTTAGGGCGCATTCTTGGTTAGAGTTCTTTCATGCAACATTTTGGGTTAAACTAACCTTAACGGGTGCTTGGTTACATTGTATTTGTTATTGAAAATCAAGAAAAATTTTAAGGGGCATATTTCAGAACTCAAATAGAATAGGAGAGCTCAAATGGATTTGGATCATTGTGAATGTTTTGGAGAACCTAGAACAACATGCTCCTCTCAATGCTTTATGGCAATGAAAACAGTTGTGAATTTCAGACTGGTCATAGCGAAACTATAAAAAGAAAAAGAAATTAAAAAATTGTCAAAAAACGAACAGGTTCAATGCAGGGTCATCGTGGTGCCATCTGGTATGCATTTTGTTTTCCCAGGACGAACCCACACACCCCTGCACACTCCCTGCCCCATTCCAAATGCACACCAAATCATACCACGAATCTAGTTCAAACCAGGCCCAAGTCCAGATGCGTATCCCACAAATCTTGCAACATAGAATTGCACATATTCTTCAAGGGTGAAGTGATCAGTATTTTTATTGGGTTGTAGTTGTAACTTTAAACCTTAAATGTCTAACTGGTCTAACCCTAAAAGTAAATTTTTAAACAAAAAAATATTAAATCCCTTAGGGCCTTACCTTTTTTGTGTGCCCTAAATGAATGAGAATCAAACGTTTAACAGAAAAAGAGAGGATGCCCTGCGGTATACCCTAATTGATCAATTGTTTGATTAAAATCCAAGTCTGCACCTGTACTCTGAAAAATGTGCAAATCAGTAGATTAAAAAATAGGCAAAATGTGAAAAAAATTGAGTATTTGTAGCAAAAACCAACTAAACCAGTTTGTTCCTGAATAAATTGCGTCACTTTGGCCTCGAAGAGTGTCCCCATTCAATTAAAAAAAATCAGCAATGAATTTGAATTGGATCACCTTTCACTCTGTACCATGATTGGTTGTGATCTAAACCAGATTTTTACTTCTTTGCTTCAACCAAAAGGTCATGACAATTTGAAGAATCACTGGAGAGCAATATAACTACAAGAAACATATGACACATTGCAAGTCCAATATATGAAAGTCATTAGGGCTGAAACAGTTCATTTGCTTCACTACAGTGCCCTGAAACCGGACTTGATAATTAGCTGAAGAAACAAAATTTTGCTCATATGTTTTGATTCCCAACTTTGCTCAGGTATAATGACTTTACATCTACGTTGAAAATTGAGTTTAACTACATAGAAACATTTTGAAAGAATTACATAATGCCTTCCTTGGAAACATTTGATGTTTGACCATTCAAGCAGCATAAGTTTTACTATAGCTGTTTTCCACTGCATATTTTGAACCTGGACATATCTAACACATAAGCATCTTGTATTATAAGCTTTGCACTATTTCGTTTCCTTGCATTGCATTTGTTTCAAAGTATCAACAAGGATATCTACAATAAAATTTATAAATTATATCATAGCCCATCTCATCAAAGACATCAAATCCGAGTTCATAAAAGCATGATACATATCATCAAAAGATCTAATATAAAACTTTAAACTTTAAAGAAATTTCATTCATCAAATTTGAGTTCAAGCCAGAGATATTTAACTGACAAAAACATTGTTGAGTAGAAATTAGTAAGTTACAACTTACAAGCACACATGGAAATCCAGAGTTTACAAAATGCCAATTCATATGCATACAGTTTCTGTGCCAGGTATCAAGAATCTCACCACCCAGCTCTGAGAGCATGTTGGACGAGTCTGATGCTCAAAGGTGCATATCCAGAGAAGACATATGCAATGTCATTGGGACTGAAAAAAGTACCACATATTAGTACTCAATCCAGGTTGTCAAACTTTTTATTCACTTTCAAACCAAAGAAAATCATCATTTAATGTATCTAAAAATAAGCCTCAATGTTTGAGATTCTGCCCTGTAAAATGGATTTACTGAAAAAGGCAGCAAATTATCCAAACAATAATATCATATGTTTCAGTAATTTTTAGACTATTATTAAGTTCCTAATAAATAAAGAGGATCAAAAAACCTTTATAGAAATGTTTCTAATCTTCTCCACAGTTAATTCAGTAAGATACATGAAAATAAGGTTGAAGAAAGATGGAAATCCATTCCATTCTGTACAAAAACATTTGTGGATACAGAACTTAAATCATTGACCATCATTGACCACTATTTTAAGGTCATTTTTTCTTACAAAACATGATACATTTTAGGAAAGGTACAGTCAAGCATTTGTTTTATTTTTAAATGGTGCTTGTATACAACTATTAATAGGATTTACGACAATAGACATCAAATATGCAAGCATTTTTACCATGTGCAGCAAGACCTGGCACATGTTTGGTCTAACCCCAAACATTTTGGGTTTCCTGAAACAGTCTAGACTGAACCCAGAACCTGCAATGTTTTTAAGAAATATAAACCATGAAAAAAATTCAAGAAGAAAAAATAGAATAGAATTTAAAGTTTATGAAATGAAATTCCTGTGGCCCCATGTTAAGGAATTAACATGAATCTCATTTAGCAGATTTATTTTTGTGCTTTGTAGAAATTTGCTTAGGAGATATATCTAAAGCTGGCTTCTGGAAATTAGACCATGGAAACTTTGATGTTTGTTTTCATTGGATATACCATATATCGCTTGAGAGGATTAGACTGGAAACTTTAATGCAGATTGCCTGATGTGATACAACTTTTGGATACAGTGGAATGATCTCAACTTTACTTATAGAAGCCCTTTGGTATTGGGGTTTTTATAGGAATGTTGATACTTTTTACAAGCACAGCACACTCACATCTGGGATTTATGTTTTTACTTCTTTTAAATTGAGATTCAAAATGTACAAACCTCTTCTGCACTCCTCTTGCCAAAAGAGAATTACTAGTTAGTCACATTGTCTTTTTCTTCTAAGATTTCCACATGGGAGTTTTATTAGGGACCCCTTCTTTAGTCATGGAAAAACTTAAGAATTACAACCTTACATCTATACAACCAACATTCAGAAACACAGGCCAAGTTATTCCGGTAATCTTAGTAATGTTTGCTAAACACAATATTAAGGCAATTATGGTCATTGAACTTTATATTGTCTAAATCTGTTGTTTATTTAAAAGGCATAGTACGTTAATGTTTGAGAAGCAACTGGTGAACAAAACTATTTGGTCACCGTCAAACACACTGACTGGTTATCTACAAATTTATTCCAGAGAATCTTATAACCTTCAGAAACAAATATAAGAGAAATTTAAAAACTCCTGTTACCATTCTATCCCCTCAACTTTAGACTGTGGATAGTGTCGTTCCAAGACTTAAATTTTCATGTAATATTATCTAGAAATTTTTATCAATAAAATTAAGTGAGAATTATATCAATACAACTATTTTGTACAAACTCAGACTTCCTATCAGATTTCTTGACCCTTTGTAAGACATGGAATATAGGGCTTACAGAAAATGGGTTTTTTATTATTGTTACAGTCAAATGCTAAGAGTCTATCATTGTAATTATCTTGTTGCACATATTTTGAACATAATTTAGAAGGTTTCCCAAAGTTTTCTAATTTTCAGACCTTTAAAACTTTGGAGAACCTCAACCCCTCTCCCTTCTCACCTGCCAGAATCCTTAATTTTTTTAACCTAATAACTAAACCTGCACGCATTTTACTAGACAATGAGTTTGTCCGTTAAGCTTTTTATTATAGATCTGGGTTATTCAGTCTTCCAATCTCTTTTGGAATAGTCCAGTAGTCATTATTTTATCTTAAAATCACTCTCTAGTACCAGTAAAAAAAATTGTAATTGGAATACAACAATATACAGTCTCCTGAAGAAGCATAAATAACAAAAAGCACATGCAAGAAAATGAATCTTCCCTGCAGCAATGAAATATTCTTACTTGGCATCATCAACATCTTCCACAATCAGATTTAGTCCCCGTTTAACTGTCACCCAGTTGCTTTTAGAATCCTGTTGTAGATAAATATTAGAGAAATTAAAATTTGTGAAGGCATCACACTAGTTTTAACAGGAAAAGTGATAAATCAAAATCATAATATTTATTCATATTAAAAAGTAAATCACTAGTATTGCGAAATATAATAAAATTAGAAAAATGGAAACAAAAATTGCATGTTTCTTTACACACAAGTGTCAGCACTAAACTGTAGAGCTATTTGGTATATAAACTGTATTCATTATGAAATCTTGCATAACTGTCAAAAATCAAACCTGTTTCTTAAATAAACCACTCTTTTCCAAGTTAATGATTGTTGCCATATGCTCAAAACCATAGCTATGAAGTAGTTCTCTCCTACAATCATAAAAAATTAAGAAGTTTCAAAAAATTGCATTTCTCCTACATAAAGACATAAATCACCTGTTTGCTATCAATAAGAAAACAAAGAAATATAGACCAATAATCAATGAAATTTGAAAAATAGCAATCAACACGTATATTACTTTGAAACTTCCTTCCCCAAGTGGATACCATAATATTTATTATTTACAACAACATGCAATATCATTGTCTGCAATGTTTTGCACCTCCAAAATGTTTTTGCTGTCTAGCATCATGGCTCACATCATTTGAAAGGAATATCAATATTAAAATAGAAACATAAGAACCAATTGCACAAAGGAATCCACATTCACATTCGCTGAAAGTAAAGAATATTTATAATATATGAACATCCAGGCATTCAGGTTATCCAATATCGGATCATATCATTTGCCAAACAGGTCACAAATGCATAGTTGTGATTCATCAACAATTTTTTATGTATAAGAGGATTCCTTGTTCCTTCAATGGTTCTCATCATTCAATTAAAAGGCGGGAGAAGGTTCTGATCATCTGTACCTAGTAGACCAGTTTCAGATCGAAAGGACTCAGACCTGGTTGATCTCCCTATGAAGGTCCCAGTGCTAGTCATTATTCCACATACAGAGAGGGGACCCAATGATCATATTATTCCTTGACCAAGATGGATTCTATTCTAGATTTATAGCAGGTCCCAATAGAGGGTTCAAGAGAACCTGGGTCAGCCTATGATTTCCTTGTACAAGACAGTCCTTGTCCCAAGATGTGGCCTAGGACTTGTTGTATAGTCCTCGTTGGATATGGACTGGGCCTGGTTACATATCCCTTGACCAAGATGGATCCTTGTCCTGAGTTGCAGCTCAAGGCTGGTTGAATATTCCTTGCCCAGATTAGCCTAGCTCAAGCATTGAGAGATCTTTGCTGTAATAAGTAAGCCCTATTGATTACCACAATGCTTAAGATTAACTTTACATATTTTATTTTAAACTAGATACTGAAGACATGGCTGATTTGAGATCCAATGTAGCAACCCTTTATAGCAATGAGCATCAAGGATGCCAGTCTTTGAGTGTGGTTTGATGATAGTCTTCCATGGGTTCAATATCGACTTGAGTATTTATATACAAGTGACATAGATATAAAAGAATAGTTATCGTATATTTTGTTTTGGTGTGTATCCTACCCAGCCACTCCACCAGAGAAAACAATATATTCATCCTAGAAGACTTTGATGGTACAAATGGCATATCAAGAAGGGCCTAGGTCACTAATATGCTACTAGCAATCATTTTCATCTCACAGGTTCAAATTACAGCAGAAATTGTAGACAAAAACTCTGTACACCTATTCAAAACATGGAGGCACAATGGACAAGAAACTCCAATTTTGAAATTAGATATTAGAAGCATGTAGGCAGCTGTTAGTATTCATAGGTGATGTTAACAGATTACGGTAAAACAACACAATTTAGAGCTGAAATCTGTCCCTTAGATATGTAAAATGCTTTAAAATTAAAATTTAAGAATCCAAAATGTTATATACAAACATCAACAGAAGACTATTTTAATCATAACGCATAGAGCTATGTACAGAATACATAATAAACATGAACAGCATCAGAAGCACAAAGTCATAGATTAAAAAAAGAAAGTGTGGATCCGAAATAGCATTATTCTCACTACCATTTATAATGTGCAACATCTGCAAAAGGGATAGCTCTGCGTAAATGTCCCAGATTTTTACCTAATGGTTATCTCTGGGATCTTCTGTAATCCTATTTTATATTAATATAGTTTCACGCTTATCAAAAAAAAGTATCAATTGGATGTACTGCCAAGATGCAAGAAGGAAAAGCCATTCAAATGAAATTTGTACCGTGGAATGTTAGGCCTCAATATCCCACATACAAATAGAATGCTCAAGCAGATAATGGAAAGGGAAATCCTTCTTGGTTATTCTCCATGAAATAAAGTGAAGGTATAGACTTATTCTGGCTGAAGAGCCTCATATATGTAACAGAAGTAATTGTTGTAGAATCCACAGGTCAATTAGGAGGAATGACATTATGTTTGAAACCTAGGGAGGTATCATGTTGATGCATCAAATACACGGCTAATTGGATTACATGTCAGGTAAAAAGCTCCAACTCTTATTTGATTTTTTTCTAGCAAAATTCATGGTTCACAAAGTACCAACCAGAGTAAAGCATGTTGGGATCAATTTCCCAAGTTCCCAACACATCCAACTAAACGATCCATGTGATTGGATCACAGAATAAGACTTCAGCACCCTTATGGACAACTGAAAAAAGTGAGAGAACTGCAACATTGATCTGGACTTTGTTTACTTTCAGAGATTTTTCTATGAAATGGATCTTTGGGTTATCAAACCTATGGCAGGATGATTTACATAGTTCAGCCACATAAAGGGCATGCCTTTGCTGCAGAATGGCTAGACAGATTCCTGGCATCAAACGGATGGTTCAAACTTCAACATTAACTACATGCTTAATTCGGAAGTCATAAAAGATAAGAGGATCAGATCATTAGTTGGAGGAAGCTTGTCCCAAAAGAATGCCTTTCAAAATCTGAAAAGATATGATTAGACCACCTGAATTTTGATAACCTGGTGAAAGAAATAGGGAATTCTGCTGATCACAGAATTGATCTAAAATGTAAGTATTCTCTGCAAAGCTGAAGGAGATCAAAGAAAAGCTGAAGGAGGTCAAAGCAAAGGTGAGGGTTTAGAACAAAGATGTCTTCAAACATAAAAAGTTACTCATATCTCAAATGAATCATATTAACACAAAGATCCAGCAGGAGAGCTTCAGTTAAAACTGAGGACTCAAAAAGGCTGTGGAGAACATAGCTGAGAACCTCTGTCCAATCACACAATGAATACTATGTGAATGCTGACAATAGCATCAAAAAATGACAGTGAAACAATAAGTATATCTGGCTTTCTGGCCGCCATTTGATATAATTATAATCAGTTACTTGTTAGGAGAAAAAAAGGGACTCAAAACATGATCTGGTTAATGAGCTCCTCTGTCAGTACTTTCACTCTTGGCTAGCGAGTTTTAGGGAAGCTATTGAAAGAACTGCTTGGTGACCAGTAATGATGATGCACAACTTAGTGGATATACTTATCTAGTGAAGAAAGAGCCAACAAATGAATTAAAATTATCCAGAGAGAAAATAATGGTCATTGTCCAACAGCTAAGTTAATTGGAAATTTGGGAGCCACACTGAGATAGTATTAATTATTTCCACTGATATACAAAGAACATAATCAGACGAATGTTGGCTTTGAAGTTCAACAAAGAAAAATTTTACAAATGATAACCTAATATCAGAAGGATCCTCTTACCTTAAATAATCAAAATGTTTTTATGGTAGGCCACCATTTGTGATGGAAAACAAAACAAGCAACCGCAAAACACTAAGAAAGGGCTCCTGCTTATGAATCATCTCCTCAATGTACTCAAAACATCTGCATCAACCATAGCACACTATTATGACCTTTAATTATCCAAAAATTCATTCATTAAGTAATTGATGTGAATTGAAATTTCCAGAACAAAGCAAAAATGGATAAAATTTAGTGTGTGACCATCATTTAGTACGTGACAAAAAAAATGCATATGAAATTTAAAAAAATCAAAATTACTAAATGACATTGGAAAACAGAAAGGTTGGCGTATCCTAGAAAAGAAAAGAAATTTTGAAGAGAGCATGCAAATGATATTGAAGAAACTCTTAATTTCATAAACCCTTTCTGTGCTTTCCCCGTTGTCCCACTTGTGGGGGTAGTTCTAGTCATTTACTAGGAGTTACAGAATAACTTCTAAGTTCTAATGAATTCTGGATCTATTCTTTCTCCAAGCAACTTTAAAATTGCAAACTCTCAACTTCACATTTGTCAATTTCAAGATATCAAATATGCACTCTATAACTTGAGCATATAAACATATCATGTTTTGCTAGAAAGTGTTTGACCTTTAACTGATAGTATACCCATCCCGGATGAAACTTCAAATTATCATATTATTTTATCATTCCATCTTTCTATTCTTTAAGTCTCTCTCTGCTTACAGGATCCTGTAAATTAGCTATCCATTTAAATTTTAAAAAGAAGAAGAATTTGGAAGTGTAGAAGCCATACAGAAAATACATTCCAAAAGAAAGATTAACTTGGCATCAGTACAAGAGAAAGGTCAGCTTCACTTATTGCATTTCAAAAAGAAAACTTATGTTTAACAAAGAAAAGTGTGGCCAGCACATTCTTTGACTTAAAACTGAGATACAAATTTTCAAAGAGTGCATAATTTATCAGTTAATCTTACATGTCATAACTCTGACCCTCCACAAGTGTCTGTTCAATGCTAAGTCGACCTAGGAAAGTTGGCTTAGTAGTGAATGTGGAGAGGTGTTGAGCAAGATGTGTGTGTCTCTGCAATGGAAAAGTGACTACCATTAAGACATAGCGATTACAGAAGTCAGCAGCCTTAGACGAAATCAAAGACAGATAGAAACCTTAAGTTGAATTCAAGAGAAGAAAATACCGTCATTTCTGGAAGAGAGCTCAGTTTCTTCACAAAATCCTTTAATTCTGATACCGTTTGACTCTGCACATCCAGAAAATCACTTATTGTTCTATCTTAGATAATAACTGAATGTGATAACAGTAATGAAGTAACAGAAAAAGGAACAAGACATCCAATCAACATAGGCTTCATTTTTCAACTAAATTAGCAATAAGAGCAACTGAATAAGCAATAGGACTACAAAGGAATGGACATAATACATATCCCTTGATTTTAGAGAAATCCTTAAATAATATCACTAAATTATGCTACCAAGTAAAGGAAATTCAGACCAACTACACATAACTTTATCCAGAAAAGCTCTTACAAGATGTCTTCCTGCTAAAGTCTTCAATCCAAAATATGCATAACATGTCTTCACAAGTTCTACTAAATCATGTAAGCTCCCCCAAGAGGCTTCTCCAAGTTTGCATTTATACCTTTATAGCTTTGGATCTTCAATCTTCATGATAGTAGTGAAAAACCTCCAAATTGGGAAAAAAAGGCTTTCCAATAAAACATTAATATTTTTTAAGAGAGTGAGTCAATGACTTTTATTAATCCTGGGTCCAACTGTATGTTTTGGAATATTTGCTTTTTTCCTGATTTTTTGTCACTTGAACATGTTTTTATTTTTATACTCATTTTTGGTGTTTTATAAGAGCATGGCTACCATGGTTTCCATGACAGGTATAGCATGATGCTTTTGGAATAGATGAATGCCATAAGAACCTTAGAAGGCCTACTGGTTGTATTGAAAATTTTACAACCCAAGATAGGAAAATTGCAACCAAAAACGAAACAAATTGCATCTTCAAGCTCATAAAAATAGCCTCAATTCACTATTAAGGAAAAGCATTACGAAATAACACAAGAAAGAGTAAATAAAACTATTCGCAGATCCACATGATCGATCAGGCCCGCCAGATCATCTGGCCCTGCAAGGTTAAGTTGGCTTGCACAGATTAAGTGGGCTTAACAGGATTCATAAGGCCGATAAATTTAACCAGGCCCATAGAGTTAATCAAGAAAACAGAAATAATTACTAGAGAATCTTCTTGTATGATGGGCACGAAAGTGGCCTCAACCTCTGCAGCAATCACCAGCATTAAGAACACAGGAAAACTAAGAGAAAGAGAAGATTATCCCATAAGTGAAAAACAAATGAAATAAAAATACATATCCTTAGGAGTTATACTTTCTATATCAATTATTTCTTTCACTAAATGTACACATTAGCAAAGAAGTTTGGAGCAAATTTCTTCAAGAAATTTTAAGCGAGACTATCTCACTATGTTTTTACATAAATGTGTGTGACAATTTATATTGTCTGCTTTGTGTGTCATCATTATGATGTACATTCTAGTTTATTTCAAGCTAATTTTCTGTTAAATATATAATTTTCATAGAAGGATTGAATTTACAAACTTTAGAATAGCTATAGGCAGGTGCATGAGTCCTGTACTAGCAAACCCCACTTAGTGATAAGAGAGTAAGGTATAGTTTTTTCTTTCTGATAGGACGCCAGGAACAAGGAGTGGTACCAATAGTTGTTTGCTTACAGCCATTTGATATTTACAGCATTATACTGAGGGAAGTACTGGGTAGTTGCACAATTAAGGCATGCAACTTGTTGGAATTTAATGTTTATCAGTATTGTTAATGGTTGGCCTTGGAAAGACTTGTTAATACAGCAGAAATGGCACATGATTAGCGGAATAAATTAATTGACAAACAATCCAAATCAATCAAGACGAACTTTTCTCTTTTTCTATCAGAATAAGTCAAGGGTTGGCAGAATAGAACAATAGGGGATAGATAGACCCAGAAAGATCAGTTTGAGGGCCAAAATGGCATTGGAAGAAGATAAGGTCTGACATCATTCAACTTGTATGCATCCATAAAATGTGACTGCTTAACTGCATGGATGCAGGTAATTATCATAAAACCAGCACAGTGAAAATATAACATTCTAACATGCCATATTTAAAAATGAAAAGGGAATACAAATTTGTGAAAGGTCTTATAAACCATTAATGTCAAGTGCAAATAAGATGTACACAGGGAAATAGATGTACCTGGTAAGTTAAGATTGTACCCAATACCCATAAATGTGCATCTTTTGTTAAGGAAGATTATGGCACAGGAAATGGTTTTTTCAAGTGTCATTTAAGTATACAACCTATTTAAGAGGATTTTTGTGAGCCATTTCCTTGAGGTACATGTAGCCCTTTTAAAATTTAAATCAGCCACTGGGTGTTCATCTCCAACAAATTCTAGGATTTTATCATAAAAGACAAAAAAATTATAGTATCTACTATGCTTTGAGAATTTAGATTATTTAAGAAAGCACTAACAAAATTCAAGACCATACATGATAATATAATAATCACAATATTTGTAAATATAATTTAAAAAACAACTGGATCCCAAAATGAGCTGAGTCACTACTTACAGTAGTTGTCACTTCTGTGTAATCCTGCCTCATGGTTGTTGCTTTTTGGCGTAAAACCTTAATGTACAAAGGATACAAAAGAATGAGCATACATCAAACGTCTGGAAGATACCTACCCACGTATTGTACTATGAACAATAAGAACAGAAAATATTTGAAAATAATAAATAAGATTAAGAAACAAACCTGCCCAACAACTCCAAAATTAAGATCACGAATTTCTCTATACAATTTATCACTGCAACACAGGAACAAGAACAACATGTACAGTTAGTTTGCAATAAAGAAGTATGAAAGAATATAACATTGAAAATCTTACTAGTTCAACCTTTATATCTCCTGCAGTCTGTATCTGATTCCAATTTCAACAGGGAACTCATTCAACTCTCCCATGAATAGGTTAAAGGGGGTAAATTTCCTATCTCAAAAAATGATAAAGAAATGACAAATTCTTTCTTAGCACCCCATAGTCCTTGTCAATGAGTCTTATTGATGACTTGTATGAAAACCAGTGTTCTTGAAAGTAACAGTAAACAAACCACCCAGAAAGAAATACATCATGCTCACCCATTACAGAATGCTATCAATGAAGCTGTAAAATGCATGAATTCCCAAAATAAATCAATGGCGAATTCAATATGGTATCTCCAATCCACATTAAAGCAGATATTCTAGAAAATGGGAACAAGGACAGGTGTCCCAATTTTTCAGAAGAGAATAAAATAACTCAGATTGCCAAAATATTATATGTATGTATGTATGTATGTATGTCTAATATCTATCTACATATATGCATGCTTATACATATAATAAATATATACATATATTTATGCATGCTTACATATATAATAAATATATGCATACATGCATGCAAGTACATGTATATATATGTGCATAAATATGACTAGTTAAGTGTTTGATCTTCTTTTATGAATATGACTTCCTGGACATTTACCAAGTAAAAGCAAATTGCAATATTGTCTAGAATTGTTATTAACATTAATATGTAACAGTCATATTCTTCAAACTGATGCAAGTCTAATTCCGTCCCATATTACAACAATTTTGCTGGACTATATTCTTGCTTTGAATCTTAAGGCATCTTTACAAAAAAAATTGTAAAAGAAATTCAAGAGCCAGGCATTCCCAAGACTGACATAAAACTTGCATGAAGAAATCCTCCAAAGACATAAAACTCTGGAAACAAGGAAAACACAAGCTATGCAAGTTATTATTCACTTCAAATAATTTAAATTACATGAAATTAACTAGTTCTTTGCTTTTTGCAGAAAAAGTCTATGCAACATTGCAATTCCTTGTCAAACTGCGATGCTAGAGTATTCCCCTTCTCCAAATGATTGAACCCCATTTCCTGGTACGGAGCATATATTTATATGTGCCAACTATATTAGTCTTCCTTACTTGAACATCTACTTGTCCAATTCCTGGGAACAAAACCATCTCCACCAGGCCAAAAGCATTGTTGTTTGCCCCTACACCTATTTTTCTTTGAAAATATTGTTATTAAATTAGATTGTGGCTACTGATGTTGATGAATTCCAATGTGTAGACTGGGAACTTTAGTGAGTTTAGGTATTTTGCCTTTGCCCAGTCGATCAAGCCATCTAAATATTGGCGAAGTGCTTCTAGTTAAGATGAATCTAAAACTTTTTACTCTAACTACTCAAATCTTATTTTTCCCAAACCCCCAAACTGTTGAAACACTCAGTTCTGAAATATCTCAACTGAAATATACACAAATTTTCTGATTTTTTGCAACACAAATTTAAGCCCTAATTTTCTGATTTCAAAATTCTGCTCAAACCCTAGTTTGCTGATATAAATTTCTGAGTTTAAACATGCATCAACAGCAGTATTTAATCTTTCCAATGACATCAAAAATCACAGCAGATTTGTCTAACCATGAATAGGAATGTAACCATCACAATGAACCATCAAAAACATCCACCAAAGACATGCTAAATTCTGATAATCAATCGTTCAGTTTGGTGCTACTAATCAGACCTATCTATTGATGTGATTTCACAATGAAATGGGCTCCAAACATGCCCAGCAACATACAGAAGTTTGCTGATATGAAGAAACCCCAGATTAGACAATGAAAATGATCTCCTACCCTAACCCTAGCTGGGAAAATTGCTCCAGCTCACACCAATGCAAATAAAATACAAATATTTGATGATAAATGACTCCAAAACCCTGCCACAAGGGTGCGTTGGCCTGCTGGTCTGATTTTAGGGTTTGCAACCCTTGAAAATCTGAAGTGAACCTTCCAACTTGACCAAATTCGCCCCTCCAAACTAGTTGCCTATGCTGATACAGAAATTTGAGTATCAAACTAACCAAAATCACCATTGAAGTGCAAGTGAACCTCCATCATGAAGTTCTCCATTGAAGATGAAATGATAATTGATATTCGATATTCGATATTCATTATTTATGTAGCGGTTCGCACGGTTGGGGGCCACAGTCCGCTTGGGTTCTGGTCCGGTCCCTCTGGGTTCGACCATGGTCTTGCATTTGGGCCTTGGTTGCCGGTGAAGAACCAGAGAACCGAGGAGAACCGGGCGAACCCAAAGCGAACTGAGAACCCACTATGGGCGGCAAAAAGGCGTTTTTGTTTTTTTTATTGTTTCCTTCACTTTGACTTTGACCCACGCCCATGGGAACCCTAAAAGTGACCTCTAAAACATATTAAACACCTAAACTACCTCATTTTCATTCATTTGTTTTGCAAACAAGCATTTTCATTCCAAGAGGCTGAGTTCTTATTTTAACTTGTTGGATTGACAAAAGGAGTTGAATATTGATTGTTGAAGCTTCTACAACGATTGCATTGCCATTCCTACAGATTTGCAAGTGTTCATTGGCTGCTACAAAGATTGTTGAAGATTATTTTTGCAAAAAGGTATGTTTTTCTCATTTTTTTCTCATTTTTTCATTCTTTTTTTTTTGTTTTACAAACAGAAACTTTGTTTTGCATCTTTTTTTTTCTGTTCTTCTATGAATGTATACATTGTGCAAGATTCAAAAGAGCTAGGTTTTAATTTTTAAAAAAATTATTATATTTTGTTTTCATTCAAATTTTGAATGTGTTGTTTGCAAAACAAATTGCCATAGGAATCACAATGTCAATGGGTTCTACCTCCGGCTCCATAGCTAAACCAAACCCAAAGTTCAAAACAAGTGCAAATTCTCCTCTATGGCAGTATGTTGAAATGATAAGACAGCTTCCAGGTGGTGGTGGTTATGTTTGGAAATGCAATGGGTGTGATGTTCAATATTCTAGTTCATACCATAGGGTGAAAGCACATTTGTGTGGCATAAGTGGAAAAGGCATCTCACCTTGCCCTGGAAAGAAAGATGCCCCTATTCAACCTGAGACAATTGCAAAATACATTATGGAGCAAGAACTAGCAGATCAACGGGAAGCCCAAAAAGGAAATCACCCTTTGTTAAATAAAAAATCAAAGGGAATGCAGCCCCCATCTAATCCCAATCCCAATATTGTGGTAGAAGACCACCCATTTATGGCCATTCCAAATCTTCAAGCTCAAAGTGCACAACCTTTTGCAAACAAGAGAGCAAAGGGACCTTTGGAAGTTGCATTTCAAAATGAGAGTAGAGCCCTTGCCGACCAATGTGTAGCAAGATGCATATATGCCAATGGACTATCTTTTAATGTTGTTCGTTCTCCATATTGGAAAGAGATGTTGAGAACGGTTAATGAAGCTCCAAAAGGGTACAAGGGCCCGGGTTATGAGAAGGTGCGTAGCACTTTATTGGAAAAGGAGGTTGAGTTGGTTGAAGATGCATTGAAGCCTATAAGAGATTCATGGGTTGAGACAAGTGTGTCCATTGTTTCAGATGGTTGGAAGGACTCAAAAAATCGGCCTTTGATCAATGTCATAGCGGTGTCCCCTAAAGGGGCAATGTTTTTGAAAGCCGTGGATTGTGAGGGGCAAGTAAAAGATGGGCAATTTATTGCTAATATTCTTATTGCAGCCATTGAGCAAGTGGGAGCCCGCAACGTTGTTCAAGTTGTAACGGACAACGCGAAGAATTGTAGAGCTGCAGGGTTGTTGGTTGAGGAAAGATATTCACATATCTTTTGGACACCTTGTGCGGTCCATTCACTCAATCTTATGCTGCAAAAGATTGGGAATAAAATTGAATGGATCAAACAATTGTATACTGAGGCTGAGGACATTCAGATGTTCGTCACCAACCACCACTTGTCTCAAGGGATCTTTAGAACATTTTCAAAATTGGAGCTATTGAAGGTAAGAGAAGTAATATTTACATTTGTCATTTTCTGATTTTCATAATTTGATTGTTCAATCTAATTTAAATTCTTCTTTAAAGTTTATTTTTAAATATTAATTATTTTTTTTAATTTGCAATAGGTTGCAGAAACCCGCTTTGCCTCTAATACAATCGTCTTGAGACGACTTGTGAAAGTTAGGCAAGCACTTTCTAGCATGGTAATTAGCACCAATTGGTCTATATGGAGGCAAAGCAGCACTGAAAGAGCAACAAGAATTAAGAGCATGATATTAGATGACTCATGGTGGGATCGTGTGGAGTATCTCCTTAGCTTCACCGAGCCCATTTTGAGTATGATTCGCTATACTGACATGGACAAGCCATGCATTGGACAAATATATGATGGTATAGACTCAATGCTTGAGAAGATCAAGTGCACCATAAATGCAAGAGAGCAAGACCCTGAAGAGACTTTCTTCAAACAAGTGCATACAATTGTTGAAGAAAGATGGAACAAAATGACAACTCCATTACACCTTCTTGCCTTTGCATTGACTCCAAAATACTACAGCTCTCAGGTTCTTTCACAACCAGGAAGGCTTCCTCCATATAGAGATTTAGAAGTGGTTGAAGGGTACAAGGCAGCATTTGTGAGACTCTTCCCTGATCGAGATTTGCGGAGTGTAGTCACGGATGAGTTCACTAATTTTGTGCACTCAAATCATCTAGATGTTGATGCCTCCCGTGATAGGTTCTTAAAGGATGTTCATTCTTGGTGGTACTTCCATGGACAATACTTCCAAAATTTGCAGCCCCTTGCAATCAAAATTTTATCACAAGTAAGTTTAATAAATTTTCATATTTTAGTTTTAAAAGTTTCATAATTCCATTTATAAATTTTTAATTGTTTACTTTGTCTTCATAGGTTGCTAGTTCATCCGCATCTGAGAGGAATTGGAGCACATATTCTTTCATCCACTCAGTAAAGCGCAATAAATTGCTGTCAAAAAAAGCGGAGAACTTAGTATATGTGCATTCCAACTTGCGTCTCCTTTCACACAAACAACCTAACTACAAGGAAGGGGAGACGAAGTTGTGGGATATAGTGCCAGAGGATACTGACTTGGATGCTTGCAGTTCCCAACATATTGCATATGAGGATGAGGATATCCAACAGGGGCATGGGCACATTAGTAGTGCTAGTGATGGTGCCATTGGCACTACTTGTGATTCATCTAGTCTTCCTACTTCATCTAATGTCAATGTTGACATTGATATGGATGATCTAGAGAATCCATATGATGATTAAAACTTTGAAAGTGTTGTAATATTGAACTTGAAGTTTGAACAATGAATATTTATCATGCATGTTTTAAATGACATTCAAGTTTATGGTGGTTTTGTTGTTTATATGATGTTATCAGTTATGTGAATCTAATCCTAATTCATGCTTCTAGGCTGCATATATATATATATATATATATATATATATATATATATATATATATATATATATATTTTACATATTTTGTAATTTGTACTAATGAACCCAAGACAACCAACCCACCCCAAAAATTTTGCGAACCGCGAACCGAACCATGAACCCAAACCCACCCAATGCTACTTAGATTATTTACAAAGGAGAGGAAAAACTCCTTATATAAAGAATTACAAGACGACGCTTCTAAAAAGAAACAATTGTTAACTAAAGCAAACTAAAGGAAAGATACTAAAAGCTAACTGAAGCAAACCAAGTTAACTAAAAATAAACTACCAACTAACTAAAAGCTAAGATGACCATTAAATATTACAATAATATTTTAATACCTTCTCTTAATGGTCATCCTACTAACTACACCAAGCTTATCCTGAAATTTTACAAATTTATCCGGATTGAAAGACTTGGTGAGAATGTCTGCAGTCTGATCCTCAATTGGAACATACTGCAACATCATAGATCTATCTTCAACAAGCTAGTAGATGAAATGACAATGAAGCTCAACATGCTTAGTTCGCCCATGGAAGACTGGATTCTTGGAAAGCTTTAGCACCCCTTGATTGTCACAAAACAAGGGCGAAGGCCCTACTTGAGACATTTGCATGTCAGCAAGCATCCTTCGAAGCCATACTGCCTCACATGCGGCCTTAATTGTTCCCCAATACTCTGCTTCTATCAAGGAAAGAGCGATTGCCTGTTGCTTCTTGCTTGTCCATGTGACTGCACCCGCACCTAGATTGAAAAAGTACCTAGAAGTGGACTTCCAGTCATCAACTAAACTTTCCCAATCTGAATCTGTAAAACCAACCAGCCTAGGATCTTTGCATCTGCTGTACAAAATGCCAAAGTCGGGTGTCCCTTTTGCATATCTCAACACTTGCTTTGTTGCAACCCAGTGCTTTGCCTTAGGGAAAGTCATGAAACAAGAAATGTAGCTCACAGCAAAACTAAGATCAAACGTAGTGGCAGTAAGATAGATGAGGCTGCCCACTAGTTGCCTAAAAGTAGACTCATTCACTACTGGTGAGTCTGATTTAGCTAAAAGTTTCAACCCCTTCTCCATAGAAGTGGATGAGATTTTGCAATCTTCCATCCTAAATTTCTCTAGCAAACTCCTAACATACTTTGACTGAGAGATGAAGATACTGCCACCTGTCTGCAAACTTCTACACCCAGACAGTAGTGTAGGAGACCCAAGTCCGTCATCTCAAATGCCTGACACAAATTCGACTTGATCTGTTCAATCAAATGTAACCTATTACCAGTAATGATGATATCATCCACACAATTGACAAGAAGGATGATATCATTGCTAGTGTTCTTGACGCACAAATTTGCATCTGAGGGACTCCTCTGAAACACTTGTGCAACCAAATACTTGTCAAAATTCAGGTACCATGCCTTGGGTGCCTGCTTTAGGCCATAAAGAGCCTTCAGCAATCTGCATACCTTATGATCTTTTCCTGCAACCTTAAATCTAGGAGGTTGCATCATGTATACCTCTTCCTCCAAATCTCCATTGAGGAAGGCACTCTTCACATCCATCTGGTGGACCTTCCAACCAAACTGTGCTGCCATGGCTAGAACAAGTCGGATGGTGCTCATCTTTGTTGTAGGAGCAAAGGTTTCCTCATAGTCAATACCTTCTCTTTGCGAGAACCCCTTAGCCACCAACCGAGCTTTGTATTTATCCAATGTCCCATCAGCCTTGTATTTTACCCTGTGTTACCAAATCATGGGTCTAAGGACAACCATTCCAGAGACGTTTTGATTTTGAAATGGAATCGGGTATGAATCGGTTTGGAATCGCACAGGAAACGGATTTTTCCCTATGGGTACGATTCCAAATTCGTGTCGTTTCCAGTCGATTCCGCCGCTAACGTGGAGTTTCAAAAGCATTTTTGAGACCGATTCCAGTTTTTGGTTTGACTTTTACATCGAACAACGCAATTTTTTAGGGCGAATCTGCCGACTTAAACACTCATTTCGCCTTTTACTTCGTTTCATTTTCTCTTTCATTCGTTGTTTCCTTTCATTCACAAAAAAAGCAACCTGCAAAAACTAAAACACTGCTCGACCCTGCAAAAACACGACACGACCAGTAGGAGGAAGACATGACCAATAGAAGGAGGAAGACACGACCAGTAGGAGGAAGAACAAAGACACGGCTAGGAGAAGAAAACGCAATGGAAAACCTGCATAGGAAAACGCACGAGGTAGGGTTTTATTTTTTATTTTCATTTATTTTATTTTTTTCTCCAAAGTCCAATGCGAAATTTGTTTGAAATTTTTTTCTTTCTAATTCTTAAGTCTGAGTTACATAGAAATTACAATATTTTAATTTTTTTAGATATTTTAAATTTTTTAAATATCATGTAATTTGTAAACAATAAATACTTTATAGTTTATTTTGATTTACATTTTTTAATGTTTAAGTCTTGCTTTCATAATTTTAAAGATATATAAATTTTATTTCATAATATTAAATTATTAATATATAATAATTTTAATTAATATATATAATTTTAATTAATATATATAATTTTAATTAATATATATAATTTTTATAATCTAATTTTAAATATTTCTAATTTCATAATATAAGTATATATAATTTATTATTTAATGTTTAGGTTTACAATTTAACATTTTACATAATAAGTTTCTTATTTAATTAATTAATTTAATCAAATTTTTCTTAACAATTTTTAAATTTGAAATTGCTACTTGCAAGTTTGTTGCACTACAGTCTACAGATTGTTTCTATTTTCTAAATATCATGGCAGAAAATTCAACTTCCGTCAGCAATACTAATCCCTCATTCAAATTTGACCCGACTTCACCGCTATGGAGACATGTAGAAATAGTAGAGCAAGTTCCAAGTGGGGGGACATGTGTTTGGATATGCCCTATGTGTGAAAAGAAACACACTAGTTCCTACAGCCGGGTACAAGCGCATTTGTGTGGAGTTACTAGGAAGGGAATTAAACCATGTCCAAGAAAAAATAAATTACCTATACCACCTCACATAATAGAAGGATATATTGTGGAGCAAGAGGAAGCAAATGCAAGAGTTCAAAATAGAATGGGGCATTCATTGAGTACAAGAAGGGGCTCAAAGATGCCATCTACTTCATCTCACACACATATTGGTTGTCCTGACATTGTAGTAGAAAGCCATCCCTTTTTGAGAGCAAATGAAGTTGAAAATGTCAATGAGGCTAATGTTTCAAAGAGAGCAAAGGGACCGTTGGAGAAGGCATTTAATAATGATGCAAGACAGCTTGCTGACCAAGCCATTGGAAGATGCCTCTATGCAAATGGTGTCTCTTTCAATGTTGTTTGTTCACCTTATTGGCAAGACATGATAAGAAAAGCAAATGAAGCTCCAAAGGGGTACACAAGCCCAGGTTATGAGAAGGTGCATACCACTATACTATCAAAGGAGGTAAAACATATAGAAGATGCATTATATCCCATCAAAGCCTCATGGAAAGAAACAGGTGTGTATTATTTCTGATGGATGGAAGGATGCAAGAAATAGACCATTGATTAATTTGACTGCAGTGTGCCCTAAAGGGGCAATGTTTCTAAAGGCTGTGGATTGTGAGGGGCAGGTAAAGGATGCACAATTTATTGCTGACATCCTTATAAGTTGTAACAGACAATGAGAAGAATTGTAGAGCTGCTGGTATGATAGTTGAGTCACGATTCCGACATATATTTTGGACACCTTGTGTCGTGCATTCCCTCAACCTCATGCTGCAGAAGTTGGGTACAGAAATAGATTGGATCAAACAAGTCTATGCTAAAGCTGAAGAGATCCAAATGTTCGTAACAAATCACCACATGTTGCAAGCTATCTTTAGATCATTCTCGCGACTAGAGCTACTGAAGGTAACTCAAACTTCAAACATTGTATTTTTTTAACGTTATGTTTTACTTCAATAATTTATTTAGAATATATATAATATATATATATATATATATACATATATATTGATTTTAATTATTTACTTTTTATTTTCTAATAGGTGGTTGAGACTAGATTTGCATCCAACACAATTGTCTTGAAAGGACTTGTGAAGGTGCAAGAGGCGCTTTCTGCTATGGTCATTAGACAATCATGGTCTATATGGAGGCAATCGAATAGTGAGAGGGCAACAAATCTAAAACATAAGATTCTAGATGACATTTGGTGGGATCGAGCAGAATATCTTCTTGCTTTCACCAATCCCCTATTGAGCATGATACACTTTATTGACATGGATAAGCCATGCTTGGGGGAGGTGTATGATGGCATTGACTCAATGCTTGAGAAGATGAAAAGCATCATATGTGAAAAAGAGCAAGATCCTGAAGAAACCTTCTTCAAAGAGGTGCATGCAATTTGTGTTGACTGGTGGAACAAAATGACCACCCCACTCCATCTTCTTGCCTTCACGTTGACTTCCAAATTTTACAGCCCCCAAGTCCTTGCTATACCAAATAGATTGCCACCATACGGTGATACAGAAGTCAACGACAGGTTTAGGAAAGCTCTTGTTAAACTCTTCCCTGATACTAAGATGGAAGATGTAGTTTCAAGTGAATTTGCTAGTTTTTGTGACTCTAATAATCAAAGTCCTTCTGCTATCCATGACAAATATAAGAAGGATGCTCACTCTTGGTGGTACCTCAATGGCTGCAAGATGCCACTTCCAAGTTCTTGCAATAAAAGTCTTATCTCAAGTAAGTTTTAACTTTTTAAGTTTTATCATTTAAAAATTTAAAACTAAAATGTGTTATTTTCAAATTTGAAGTTTGATTTACAATTTTTTTAATTTATCTTGTACCCAAAATTAAAATTTTTGTTACACTTAGACATTTTGAAGAAATGAGTAAAAGTCTAGTTAAATTAGTCAAAAAGGTCAAAATTTGGGTGTACATGTCTTGCATGAGGGGTTAAAACAAAATTTTCAATTTCTGACGATCTGGGTCTGCTCAGAGCAACTTAACCTACAAAACCCAGAATTTTCTAAAAATAGTAGCGTTTAAGGTTTCTAGGTTTCTTCGAAATGGATCTTGTAAAATTTACACAAAAATAGAAGTTGGTCCGGCGAGGTCGAACTTGATTTTGATTGGCTCAAAATATTATTAAAGGTATCGGGTTAGTGCGATCAAAATCTTAAAATAATCAGTTTTGCCCTCTGGGTCTATTACGCTTTTCGAGCGTGTCACGGAACTCGAGGTCATCAATGGAGGTCATCCGACTGCCAGGCGTCAATTTCAACACTTAAACTTCCAGCAGAAAGTGAAACAATGAACATGCACGAGGAACGAGGAAGAAAGTTGAAAAGTCATGAAAATTTTCTAACACTGCTGAGTTTGGGCGCCCCTGTTGAAGAAAGGCGCCCACCTTTTTAGGGCATCGGATGAGTGAGTGAATTAGGGTTAGAATCTCTAATGGAAGTTGCTCAGTATTCAGTCAGCTTCGCGATGAATATCCCCGTCAGAGCATCCGACAATCTAGTCTCCGGCGAATTCGAGTCAAAGTGGAAGGTATAGAATGAAGATCTGAAACTTGAAGAAGATGAAGTTTAAAAAATTTCTAAGTCTGAAGAAACTGGGCGCCCTATGTGAAGAAAGGCGCCCAAATTTTCAAGGTTTCAAACAGATGAATTTGCAGTCAAGGTTATGACGAGATGTCTTCAGAATGCAACAGGCTTTCCAGTGAGCTATCCAGCGCGACAAACGGAGCTCACAGTCATTAGATTCAAGGAGCTGAACAGAGGGTCAGATGAGAGTTGAAAAGAGAAATCCGAAAGCAAAGGTGAAAAATGTGAAAAATAAACTAACTCTGGTGAAGTTGGGCGCCCCAGCTTGCCAGGGGCGCCCAAGCTTTTGAGGACCTAAAATCTGCCTTTTGACAAAAGTGTTTCCAGAAGACCCCTCCTAAAATCCTCTCAGCTTCGCAACGA
>VDFB02270725.1:0-34548 GCA_007258455.2 Sequoia sempervirens | reverse complement strand
ATTAATGGATGAATGAATGTTGTATGTTATTAATGGATGAATGAATGTTATATGTTATTAGTGGATGAATGAATGAATGTTATATGTTATTAATGAATGAATGAATGATTAATGTTATATGATTGGGTATGGGGAATTGAGAATGATGTGAGGGGGGGGAGGGGCCAAATGAGCTTCCACCGTCACGTGGTTGGCCCTGTTAAGTAGAGAATATTAAACTATTCTCCAAATAAAGAGAAGCTCAATAAGGTAATGCACTTTTCAATATAAGAAATGCATTGTTTGAAGTATCAAACCAATATGAAGTCTGTATGTATGATCAGTCTTCAGTCTCCACAATAGTACATTTCCACAAATTTTTTTTTTTTTTTTTAAATTGATGCTTCGTCGCAATTTCGACGACAACCACCGACGAATCAACAGAAAGGCTCAACGAAGTTGCTATAGCTACAACGAAGGTTTCGTCATAACTCCTTTCCCATTTCATCACAATTTTGACAAACTTTTGGTGTTGTTACCATGCTACTCCTTGCCCATTTCGTCGCACTTTCGATAAACTTTTGGTGTTCTTTCGACGCTACTACTTGCTAATTTCATCGCAAAGTCAATGAACTCTTGGTGTTGTTTCGACGCTACTACTTGCCTATTTTGTCGCACATTCGATGAACTTTTGGTGTTGTTTCAACGCTACTCCTTGCCCATTTCATCGAAATGGTGATGAACATTTGTTGTTGTTTCGAAGCTACTGCTTGCACATTTCGTCGAACTGGCGATGAACTTATGGTGTAATTCGTCGGTGGATACACAAAGTTTTCATCAATATTCTGATGAAAATCTAAGCCATTTCACGATGTCGTCAACCGATGATTCTTTTCCGTTATTTTGACGTTTAATTCATCGTTGTCCTTTCAACGAAAAAACAATGACGCAAAGATTTTTGCCATTTTGTCGCTCTTCCGACAAAGATTTGTCGAACGACCAACGAACGGCCGTCGAAAAATGGTGTCAAATTCAGTAGTGATATACTCCTCTTTGTTTTGGAGGAGTTCCAGGTGTAGACACGTAAAATGTACTGATTGACATTGTGCATCTGATCCTGACTACTAACATCGTTTCATCCTAAATAATCCTTCGATCTAACCATTTAATCAAATCCCCTTATCTGATTAAATTCATCAATATTCCTCTCTTAATTAAATAAACCAATTATCTAATTAGGTAACCTCTTCTCGATAATTAAATTAATCATCTTGATCTAATTATCCTATTTAATTAAATAATTAATTTTATTTGATTAATTCTCTAAAGTCTATCTATTAAATTAAATAATTTAAAACCTTATTTAGTTTAATCTAACATCATCTCTATTAATTAAATAAATCAAAATCTTTATTTAATTAATCCCTTGTCACATTCTTCTCATTATTTGATTTAAATAAATCCATAAATTTAAGTCAAATAGGTCACATCATTTAATCCCCTTCATTAAATTAATTAACTTTGATTAATTTAATCTCATATCATGCCCCATCCTCTAGCTTTTACCACTTGCACGTGAAAATAGATTTAATTGATTTATTAAATCTCTATTTTCCTCAACAAGGCATCTTTTAAGGAATATTCTTTAAATTTGAATTCAAAATCTAAGTTGACATGTACATCCAACAAGGCATTAACTCCATCTTACATGTCCTTTGCCTTGAGCCAAGTGGCATTCAATGCATTCTTTCTTCACTCTTGCATGTCATTTCAACAAATTCAAAATTCAAAAATAGGTATTTATTGGCACAATCCTCAAAATTTGCACATCCTCCATCCACTCATAGGTTGACAAGTGGAATCTTTCCATTGGTTGAATGTTAGTCCCACATTGCTCAAATTTGGACATTAATCCATCAATCTAATCTATAAATAAGAGGCTTCATTCCTCATTTGATCATCCACAATTTATGCAAAGTTACTATACTCAATTCTTTAGCCATTTTCATCAATACCATTGAGTTCTTAGCTAGGTTATGCATGTTTTTAGGTTGGAGCACTCACCATTCTTCACCAAAGTGGATCATTCATCAACAATACATCAATATTACATCATAGGAATTGGGAAAGGGCTAATTTTCACATTAAATTGGCACCAATTCCACCATGGGATCATGAGTTTGCTAGTTTAATTAGGATTCAATCTCTTTTATTGTTATTTCATTGTGTTCTTCATTGCTTTTTTCCTAATTTGAACTTTGTGAATGGATTTCATGGGGAATCCTTGTTCTTACTTGCATTCGACAATCTAATGTGTTTATTCTTATTGTTTTACAAGTATTAGGATTGGGGTTCACACATTTGGTGCTAGAGGGAGGGAAGCATCTCATTTTTAATCACGTTTTTCTAAAATTTTGCGTTTTTGTTTGTGCATAGGAAAATTCCAACACTGGAAGCTCAGTGTCGTTGTTTTAGCATCGCTGACTCTCTAGCGTCGCCATATAGCACAGCTAAAAAATCAAACTATGATGCTTTAGCCATCCCGCCTAAAAATTTTAAATTTGAATTTTAAATAGTGATGCTGGTGAAAAGGGTGACGCATTTGAGCTCACTGGTCCAGGTATAGAGCACCGCTGACTGGTAAGCGGTGTTTTATAGCACTTCTGAAGAAATCAAACTACGATGCAGTCACAGGTTGTGCTGTTGGTAGAGAGTAAAAAGTTGAAATTTCATTTTATCATGTGCTTTTTGTCAAATGATGAGTTTATCTTCTGTTTTATGCTTTTTAACCTCTATGTTTTGCAGAATTTGACTAATTTTCTTTCTTGTAGGTTGGATCAATTAAATACAAAGGAAAGAGAAGCACAATGATAGTACTTCGCAAGATCAAAGTGTTTTTAAACACTTTAGTGTTTGCTTAACACTCTTAGGAAACTGTTGTCTATTCTTGCTTAGGATACTAACTTCGTTTGGGCTTTTAAAAAGAACCTTTTCAATTTTTTCAAAGGCTTAAAATGAATATTAGAACTACAACTTACTAGAGTTTGTTTTTTTTTGGTTAACAATTGAAAAAACAACTCTCATTTGTCATTTGGTGCTTTAAAAAGAACTCACAATTGCTTTGTGGCTCTAAAATGAACAAGTGCAACTTTTTCTTCGTGATGGCTTACTTAAACTAACTTCATTGAAAAATGACGTATGCGTTTATCTCACACTTTATAGTGATCTTGAGAATCAAAAGGCTTTTTTTGTGATATTAGGTTGAGATAAAGCAATCACCTCCACATTTCATTTTGGGTTTAAAAATTGAACAAAACATCATGCGAGTGTGAGTAGAGCATTATTGCATACATTCTCTTTCTTTGTGTTGCAAACAAAGATTGATCGAGTTACAGATATTGTCTTTACTCGCTTTTGTTTATCTTAGAGGGCTTGCCTTGTTGAAAAAGTACTCACCCAAGGGAACAACTCAACTGGTAACACTCTAAAGCCAAGAGTATTTCCAACTGGGATATAAATGTGGGTATTGGAATAAACGCCAATATCATGCAGTTGGCTCCAATGAGATGGATCTGAAAAGAGACTCTCATCGTATGGGTCAATCTCCACAAACGGAAAGTCCTAATTAAAACCCATGTTTTAGAATTACCAAAATCCTTGATCTATTTGTTGGTGCAAGAACGGTTGTTTTGAAGCCGCCCCACACTTTTACGGTCTTTTAGTAGAAATGGAAAGCATTCCATGGGAGTTTCATGGGTGTTGATGCTTGGCTGCCCCGAATGATGTTAATAAGTCGTGGAGGGGAGCTAATGGGGTCAAGCATCTAACCATTCGCTAAAGATAATCGTAGCTGGACTTGTCCAAGTGGGGACTCAACAAATATTGTCTTCCATATCCATAGCATTGTACTTATTCTTGGTTACAAAATGATTTTCTTGTTCGAAAACATCTTAGAAACAAACACTTAAACATCATCATCAAAATTTCAAACCCTTTAGAAAACAAATACAGTTGACCCAATTCATGTGTTATTGATTTCCCTTGGGATTTTATCCTTAGAGGTTTCTAAACACATTGGATTACATCTCAATTTGTCTACTAAAGTTAAAAATAGGTAACCCTTTCCTTGAATTCATCTAATCTCCACATAACATACTTTGTGGGATTCAAAGAAATTAAGACATTGGACATCTAGTTTGGAAACCTAATCAAAGAAAGTGTTTGTAGTAAAATAAATCTACTAAGCAAAGATAAAAAAAAATGGACTCTCATATGTGTTGAAACCTCACATTTTTCAAGAAGAAAAATACCAAAACAAAAGTCCTTGGTTCAAAATCCGGAAATGAATGCTCAAATTGAACCACTTCTTGGTTATAAGGTCTATAGAAGCATTGCATGTTCTTCAATACCGAGGTTTAGGTAAACAAAGTGTCTTTTTTAGGTTCATCTTACGATCAAAAGAAATCAAAATCTCTTTTCACCCATCCTTCAAACATCAAACCAAAAATCATCTCACCATCACCTTTTGAGAAATCTTGAAATTATCCTTCATGCTAGGCTTTTTGGCAAAAATCAAAATCATCAAATCCTTGAGACAAAATCCTTGAAATCTTTATCAAATCATCTTTGGCTAGGTATGTGTAGATGCATCCTTTTGCATATGCTTAGTCAAAGTTATCAAACCATCTTGTTTAGCTAGCTATATGTAGATGCATCCTTCTTCATATGCTTGGTTAAATTATCATCTTGTTTGAATAGGTGTGGGTAGATGCATCCTTCTCCCTACACATATTCAAATTATCATCCTTTGAGAAAATCTATCTCTTTGATAATCATCCAAACATCTTAGGGTCTATTTGTTCAATCAAAGCAAACCAAAATCAATTAATCAAGGGAAATCCCAAGAGAAAATCAAAAAATCAAAATCTGAAACATATCCAAAAGTCCTAAAAGTATAGCATCCCCCTCAAGATTTATCAAAAGATCAAAACATCCACATCATCCATCTCTTACATCATCATCATATCACCTTTCGATCCTCAAGATATCCTAAAATTTTCTCTTTTGGGATTAAAGTAAAGATCAATCCAAGGAATTAAGAGATTCATCTCCCCTATTCTTGAAAATTGATCCTTGTTTTATGGTTCAAAATAGATCTCAATACAAGAAGAACATGGAAGTTGACAAAGAAACACCCGCTTCAAGTGACCTAATCCAAATGAACGTCAAAATAAATCTTGTTGAATCAAACAATCCTTTGACTATCTCATCATCACAAAACCCACAAGAAGAAAATCAAGAAGAAGACCTTACCTTTGGGATGTCGCATGAAGAAATAACCAAAATTCTCCAAAATCTGGAAAATCATAAGATCATCAACATCATGATGAGGCTTAACCCTTCACTATACATGCTTGAACTAGCAAAACAAGGGGCTATGTTACCTTTTTATTTTGACACGAGCTCAATAGTGAAACCATCTTTAGAGTTCATGCCTCTAACTTCTTCCACACTCGCATCTCATCCACACCCCCATCCCAAAGCATCACCCAAAACATTCCACAAATCACAACATCTTTTGCTCCAACCCAACCCAATTTTAATAAGGGAAATGCATTTCTTAATTCTATTCAAACACACCCCCTTGTTAACAATCAAGAATTGGATGCAAATACCATCTTGGAACAAAACATACCCAAAAATCCATTACATAAGTATGTTCTTCTCACTTTCCATAATGATCCATCACCATCATCCTTTCGCGCAACACCTCAAACTTCTCTCCTCACAAATTCGCAAGAGGAAGGAGACATGTTCAGACCTGGGAGAATTTTTGACACCACATCATTTTCTCAAGAACTCACACCCCTCACATTTCCACCACTTCCATCATTACCACCATTATCCACACCTCTCCTTGGCTTGGGACTCCCACCTTTACCAAATATCAATATCAATCAAACCAACATTCCAAACACCAATCAAAACATCACACCAAACTCTCAAAAATTGTCATCAATATTGCAACAACAGATGACAACTACACAAGAAATCACAACATCATTAACCACCCCCTAACATCTCAAAGCATGGTCTCTCAAGGACTAACCACATCAATAGCACCATACACCACTCAAATCATCAACACGACATCACCGCTCACCACCACCACAAACGCCATTCCAAATCCACCACCATCCCCACCACCACGCCCACCACCACCAACTTCCAGCATATCAAGCCAATACAACATGGCATTGCAAGCAGCTCAGCAAGCTACTTATCAAAGGGATTCCTACAAGTGAAAAAATAAAAAGTCGTGCAACTAGCTGCTCAGCAAGCCGCTCAAGCTGCCCAAGCTGCATTACAAGCGCAACAGGCTACACAAGCCCAAGCCTTATTACAACAACAAAAACAACAAGTCGCTCAAGCTCCACAAGCGGCTCAAGTATCCCAAGCCGCAATACAAGCACAAAAAGCTACCCAAGCCCAAATTCTATTGCAACAACAACAAGCAGCACAAGCCCAAGCTCAAGCTCAAGCGCACACCCAATATCAAGCACAACAAGCGCAAGCACAAGAAAAAATTCTTGCACAAAAACAAGCAGCGCAACTATAGGAATATCAACAAGAAATAAAACAATATCAAGAGCAGCAAGAAGCAGCCCAATTGGAAGCCCAACAACAATAATTGTTGGAACAACAACAAGCACAAAAGCAAGCACAACAATAGGAAATCCTAGCACAACAACAAGCAATCCTAGTACAACAACAACAAGATCAACAACAAGCGTTGTTCATACAGCAGCAGGTGCAAGCATACCTGGCTCAGAAAAATGTGCAAATACCATCAAACAACACACCAACCAACCCACCCATCCAACCCACAATCGAGACACCCTAGAACACCTTCATCCCACCCCCTGATCCGCAAAATGACGTAACGACACAAATCAGGTTGCTCTTGCAAAAAGTGCTCGATCTTCAATTAGGGTGAACCACAAAAACACCAAGCAACTTGTGTCCCTATCCATTTGACAAGAGCCTAGTGAGGAAACCATTCCCCAAGGGATTTGAGATTGCAATGTTTTACAAATATCGTGGGATGGGAAACCCTGAAGATCACATAAGGGAATTCCAGGTTCATTGCATGGAAGTTGCATACGATGATACTTATCTAATGTGGCTATTCCCTAGGAGTTTGGCTAGCCACGCTATGGAATGGTTCTCTCACCTACCTACAGGCATCAGAACATTCCAAGAAATTATAGACACATTCATTAAAAATTATGCATGCAACATTGCAATGAATGTTAGTTTAGAAGAAATCTCAGCTCTGAAACAAGGTAAGAATGAATCATTCGCTTCATTCCTACAATGATGGCGATCCAAGGCCAATAGGAGCAAATGGACCATGCCCGAGGAACAACAAGTTTGCACCATCATATCCAACCTTGACGGCCTCTTGGCATTCCATCTCAAGGTACAAGGGATCACCACATATGACTAGTTGATCTCCAAAGCGTTCAACATCGAACGAGCCCTTATGACTCAACCCGCGGGATCAACTTCATACCCTAAACAATAAAATAACCGCCCACCCTCCAATTAAAATGATAAACTTCACACATGGGAAAATAACAAAAACATTACTAATGACGGTGTCATTGACACCAAGGTGGTCATTAGTGGCCCTCGCCAAAATACACTTACACCACAAATCCAAATCCAACACCAAAAAAATCATCAAGCAATACAATAACCAAACAACAATCTGACAATTAACAATCTCAATGATCAAAAGGGACCACCCCAATGGAACAAGAGTTAGCCCAAGCAAAAGTACACCACTCTTGGGGAACCACTAGAAGTCATCATGAAGAAGTTGATAAATGAAAAACTCATCAAAGCGCCCACCTATGAGAATTACCAAGAACCGGATGTAAAACCTCCTTGGTATAATGAGAATCAACTTTGTGACTTCCATAAAATCAAAGGGCATACCACGAATAGTTGTATGAGGCTAAAAAACATAATTCAAGATCTCATCGATAAAAGAATTATAAATGTGGAACAACCAACAAGAAACCAAGACCTTAAGATATACACGAATCTGATGCCTAATCATGGCAATAAAGGGAATAATAATAACACTGATAAAGGGAAAGCCTCCCACACAAATGTGAATCATGTGTATGAGACTGTTGTCACCTCCTTAGATGAAAACTGCATGGTCATCACCATCAAAGGTGCCCATGCCGATTGTGGAGTCACCACAAGAGGTGGAAAAGTTACCATCGCAGGATCATCCCAGCCAAACAGATTCCTTGCATCTAGATCTATCCCTAATGGATATAACATCCTTGATCAGCTCAAAAGAATTCTAGCGCAAATCTCCATCATGGAGTTGCTAAAAATATCATCTTCCCATAAGAAAATCCTTGAGGAAGCATTGGCTTCATCCACTGTCCCCACAGATCTTGATGCAGAACAATTCCAAGCTATGGTCAAAAATATCATTATGCCAAATTTCCTCACATTCTTCTACCAGGATTTCCCTGCTCAACCATATCACAACCATGCACTCCACTTAGAAGTCATCGTACATAAGAGAAAAGTCAAAAGGGTCTTGGTGGATGGAGGTGCGGGCTTGAAAATTTGTTCTCTCAAGCTCATCAAACAATTAAAAATCTCAGAAGATTCTATTGACAAAGGAAAGGGTATCACAATAAGAGCATATGATGATCAAGAAATAGTGTCTCAGGGAATGATCAAACTCCCTATTCAAGTAGGGCTTGCTATCATGGAAACCACTTGTCAGGTCTTGGACCTCGACTTGTTGTATAACATCCTCCTAGGACGTCCATGGATTCATACAATGAAGGTAGTAGCATCAACATTCCATCAATGTGTGAAATTCACACATGAGGGACAAGAAGTTACCATCCATGGAGATCCCGAACCCTTCTCCTATTGCAAAATCCTTGAAGCAAAGTACTATAAAATCCCCCAAGTACCAAAAAATGATGAGGGTCCATCTACACCATACATTGATCCCGCCACTCTCGCATCCACTTCTATGACAAAGACACTCGCCACTCCTACCATTCCCACCATCTTTGAAATTAAGGTCATCATCCAAGATAACAGTTGTGGAAATTACATGATCCCTAAAAATTCTTTTGTGGTAGGAGAGTTACCACAATCTCCTAGATCACGGGGATGCCCGCAAATAAATGAAGCCTTCACATCCCAAACATCTCCTGAAGACTATCCCAACTTTACAAGTTGGGGAGATCTTGGCAAATAAGTTATTGAGGCAGATCCATCTCATATGCTATATCAAGATGAGAGACCAGTAGCTGATTTACCAATAGATGACAGAAGAAAGGGTCTACAAATGATGCTCGCAATGGGCTATGACAAAAATCAAAGACTTGGGAGAAACGACAATGAGCTTATAATACCTATCATTCCAGAGATGTGAGCAATAACAAATCTTGGCCTTGGATGTACCCCTCCAAGTATAACCATACGTGGCCAAAGTCCTCCAGTTAGAAGGGTTAATAATCCTCCTCAACCAACCACAGCAGAACTACACTTAACAGTATCTACAGGTTGCGTCATAGATAACTTCACATTTGATATAACCGACATCTGTAGTAGTAGTGATGATGAGGATCCCACATCCAATCTACCTAGGCTATTTGAGGATACCACTCATTGCATGATTAGCACCCTATCTTTTGAATTAGACCACCAAAATCATGAAATCCGCCCAGTATATCCCCAACTCATCGACTATGACCAACGAGGACCACCAATTCTTGATACATTTGAAAACGATGAGGCACTCTCAAAATTCATGGGACTATGAGGTAACATTCCATGTGGAGATCACAAAGCGGGGTTCATAATTGAGCTAGATACACATGCCTATTATGGGGAAACGATTGAATCCCTCAGTCACAAAAGTGAAAAATTAAGAATAATATCTAAGTCCTTGAGTGAAAACCACAATGTGGCACTCTCCAACCAGAAAAAAGTAAAAATAAAGAATGCATCCAATGGTGAAAACCTCTCTGAGGCACCCGAGGATGGGGGATTCAATCTTCCTTCTAGAGCTATTCATCAAAAAAAATCAGTAGTCTTGGCAGAAAGGTGCAATCCGATCAATCTAGGAATAGAGGAAACCCCCCATATCACATTCTATGTAGAATCATTACTATTAGAAGAGAAAGAACTCCTAGCAGCATTCCTAAGAGAAAGATAGATAAAATTCGCATGGAGCTATGCTGACATTCCTGGGCTTGTTCCAGAGGTCATGGTACACCACTTAGTAGTATATCTAGAAGCAAAGCCTGTTAAGAAAAAGCTTCAAAAAATGCACCCTTAGATCACCTTATTAGTCAAAATGGAGCTAAAAAAGCTACTAGATGCAAGATTCATTCGACCGATAGATTATCCAAAATGGGTATCAAACTTGGTACCTATCTCAAACATGATGGGAATATCAAAATCTGCACAAACTTCAGAGACTTGAATAAAGCATGTCCAAAAGATGACTTCCCGCTTTCAAACATTGATATGATCGTCGATATGACAACTAGACATGAAATGCTATCACTAATGGAGGGATTCTCAAGGTACAATCAGATTATGATAGCTAAAGAGGACCAACATAAAATGACTTTCACTTGTCCATGGGGGACTTACTGGTGGAACATGATGCCATTCGGCTTAAAGAATGCAAGAGCAACATACCAAAGGGCCATGACCTTAATCTTCCATGACATGATCCACAAGACAGTCGAAGATTATGTTGATGACATTCTAGCCAAATCCAAAAAGAGAAAAGATCACACAGCAACCCTAGGTGCCATTTTTGATAGGCTCAAATAGTACAAAGTTAGATTAAACCCAAAGAAGTGCGTCTTCAACGTACAATCCAGAAAGCTACTAGGATATATAGTGTCAATGAGAGGTATCGAGGCAGATCCAACAAAGGTCAAAGAAATCCTTGAAATGGAAGCACCAAAAACATTAAAGCAATTGAGAAGTCTCCAAGGCAGGCTCCAATCCATTCGAAGATTCATAGCACAGTTGGCAGACAAACAGAACCCATATTCTCATCTACTTCACAAGGGAGTAGCATACAAATGGGATAACAAGTGTGAAGAGGCATTCAATAAAATCAAAGAATATCTACTAACACCATTGGTCCTAATGCCACCAATCCCAAGAAAACCATTAATTCTCTACGTATCAGCAATAGCAGCAGCCCTTGGAGCTCTCCTAGCTCAGCATGATGAAAATGGAACAGAAAGGGCTATTTATTATATTAGCAGAACAATGGTTGGGCATGAGCTAAACTATTCATTCATCGAGAAAGCATGCCTAGTAGTAGTGTTTGCATCACAGAAATTCAGACATTACATGTTGGCACATAAAATAAAACTCATCGCCAAAATTGACCCTCTCAAATACTTATTGTCAAAAGAAATGCTCACGGGAAGAATGGCCAAATGAGTGATGATACTATTAGAATACGACATTGAATATGTCGAGCAGAAAGCAATCAAAGGCCAAGTTATCATAGACCAACTTGCAAAAGCACCAATCTATTCAAAGAATCTGCTCATCTCAAAGTTTCCAGATGAATCTATTTTCAATCTCAACATAGCTGACCACTGGAAACTGTACTTTGATGGCTCACACATGCAGCATGGATCAGGAGCTGGCATCTTCTTAATCACCCCACAAGGGGAATGCATACCAAGGTCCTACAAACTGGCATTTCCCTACACCAGTAACATTGCAGAATACGAGGCTTTAACCATTGGTCTCAGAATAGCAGTGCAGTAGAACATTATAGCTCTCAGAGTATACAAAGACTCTCAATTGATAATAAATCAAGTAAATGATGAATACCAGACCAAGGACGATAAGTTCACTCCATACAAGAAATTGGTGGAGACCCTCAAAGAATCCTTCATCAAAATTACATTTGAGCAGATTCCTAGGACCAACAATAAAGCAATAGACGTCATGGAAACAATTAGATCCTTAATGGACATCCCCCACAACGTTAAAAAATATGAATTCCTGATAGAGCAGCTTCTTGTGCCCGCATTCGAGGTACCAAAATCAAAATTCGTGTGTGAAATCATTGGTCTCGATGATCCTTGGTACCACAACATTTATACATACCTTCGAATAAGAGTCATACCTATAGTCTTACCCTCAAACCTAAAACGAACCTTTGTCAACAAGGCATCCCAATTTTTCATCCTAGGAGATACCCTATATCATAGGAGCATAGAAGGAACCCTACTACGATGTTTAAATGTTGAGGAGGCATTGACTACTCTAACTGAAGTACATAATGGTATATGTGGTTCACACTCGAGTGGAATAACCATAGCCAATAAATTGCTGAGGATGGGGTATTATTGGCCCACAATGGAAAGAGAGGCACATGACTATGCCAGAAGGTTTCTACAATGTCAGCAGCATGGGGACCTCATCCATGCTCCAGCTCATGAGCTTCATCCCATCATCACACCATGGCACTTTTCGTAGTGGGGACTCAATCTCATTGGAAAAATCATGCCTACTTCATCTAACAACCACAAATTCATCATAACCGCAATGGAGTACTTTACTAAGTGGGTGGAAGCCATACCCATGACGTATATAACTGGGAAGCAGATATCAAAGTTCATCCTAAACTATCTCATTTGCCGCTATGGTGTTCCACAAGCCATTATCTCAGATAATGGGACACCATTTAAGAATCAAGAGGTTCGTGACTTATGCAAAAAAATCAAAATCCAACATCGCTTCTCTACCCCATACTATCCCCAAGGAAATGGCCAAGTAGAAGCTACCAACAAAACCATTTTGAAAATCTTCAAGAAAATAATCAATGGCATAGGTCATGATTGGCATCTGCAGCTTAATCCTGCCCTCTGGGCCTATCGAACCAACACCCACTAGCGCCACCCCTTTTTCCCTGGTCTACGGATCAGAAGCAATACTCCTCATTGAGATTGAGCTCCCATCACTCAAGATATCATCGCAAAACCTCATCACAGATGAAGAGTACCGAATATCAAGATTGAATGAGCTGGAGCTACTAGATGAGCGACATATAGATGCTTTGAATCATTTGAAAGTCAATCAGAATAGACTCAAATGGAGCTACAATAAGGAAATCAGAAGCAGGACTTTCCAAATCGGAGAACTAGTATTAAAGGAGAATCAAAAGAATGTCCCAAACCCAAGCAGCAAAGGAAAATTTGAACCCAATTGGTTGGGACCATTCGTCATCACAAGTTATAAGTCAAGGGCATATTAGTTATCAACACCTGAAGGGGAACCTCTGCAAGAGCCCATGAATAGCTCTCACCTCAAAAAGTTTTATGCCTAAATATTTCGAGGTATAGAACCAAAAAATACAAAAAAATCAGAAAATGTCCTGAAAAAATGGTTACTTCATAAAAAACCTAGAAAAAAGGAATCTTGGTGACAACAAAAAAAATCAAAAAAGAAAAAAAGAAAAAAATTAGAAAAAGGATTGAAAACAGTAAAGAGAAAAAATTGTCCTCTAGTGAAAACCACTTCGTGGTGCTTTGGACAAGTACCTTGGTGAAAACTTGGCAAACAGGCACCTTGTGTAAATAAACACTTTCCATCCACCAGGATATTTTTGGCTTGTTCTGCATCATCCATCTATTACACTTCCATCATCCATCGCATTCAAATCTCCATCCATCACTCATCTACCCACATCTGCATCATAGCTTGGTCATGTTTTTGTATCATGATTCCTCCTAGTACTACTCAGCCCATCCTCAAGGTCAGCTTGTCTTGCCTTTATTGGAGTAGTCTATTGCATCATGTTAGGGGCATGTTCTCATCAGATCGAATTTGTGTATGTTCTTAAAGTCCTCAAAATCAAAAAAATCAAAAAACACCGAAAATCAGAAAATCCAAAAACATCAAAACATCAAAAAATCCAAAAAACATTCCAAACATATCAAAATCCCAAAACAGGTCAAAAGTTAGTCAAAAAGTCAAAAAAAAATCATCTTGTCAAACTATGAGTCTCTAATCCTTGAATATAGGCAAGGTTGATCCTTGATCATCCCCCGAGACAATTGGGTCAGTCCTTTAGGCGTTTGTCACAATAAACTGACATTTCATCATGTATATCGTCATCTGTAAATTGGTCATGTCATCAGTCAAACTACGTGGTCTCTGCGTGTATAATGTGGGCAAGGCTAATATTTTGATCAGCCCCTGAGGCCCCTAGGATAGGTCTTTAGGTTAGTCTCTTGGTCAAAAATCTCAGAAAACCCCAAAAAACAATTGGAAAATTGAAAATCAAAACATTTGAAAACCTCAAAAAAATACCAAAAACAGCCTCAAAACATCTCAAAAAGATAAAAACATCCAAATATTTGAAAAAATCCATCCGTCTCATCTGCTTTCACTCACAATAACATCACTCATAATAAATGATCATCATCCTCAATCTTTGGTAAGATAAATCAGAAACAAGTCTAGCAGGCGAAAAGTGAAAACTCAAAATGTCAAGTCTCAAGTCTAGGTCAGCACATAAACAAGTGGGTCAACTCTTTGTGTCGATAACCTATCATCCAACTTGGTCCCATATCAATCATTTGAAAGAAAAATTAGGATAAACGAAATGACGTGCCGCCATCAACTAACATGTCCTAGGATATATCCTTCCTACAATGGGCATTATCTTTTGGCAATAGTTTCGGTTCCTATCATCAAAAAACATATCCTCTTTTGGTTAGCGGTATTGAAGAACATCAAATTGAATGTTTACTTTATCTTTATCTTTTGACTTATCTTATTGCGCTCATACCAAGGACCTCTCGATGATATCCAAACAGAGGATTTAGAGAAATAGGAATGGGGAAATGATCATTAGCTTTTGTCTGTTGTGCTTGTTGGATGTTCTTGTAATATAACCTTGGTGAATACTTGCTTTGTTAGGTATGTATGGAGGAGGTTTTGGGTAGCTTGTTGACTATTGCATTGATAGGTTATACCTTTCCGTGTTTTGGTCCAAGGTGTTTGAAACTTCTAAAGTGCATCCTAGCAAGGTTTCTGTATGTCAGGTGTGAACAAGGATACTCCTATTTGTTTGTCAAGTCAAAGTTCATCACACTAGGTACCACACCATCCTAGTTTTCTATACCTTGATGCATCGTACCACGTGTGTTATCAAACATAAGGAAATTGGCCCTTTGAAAATCCTAACTCCTCGGCAAGTAATCATCATCATTTGCATTCATCATCTTGTGTCTTATTGAAATGACTTCTCTTTCATCCCTTCTTGCCTATCACACTAACAAGGTACTATGACAGTTGATCATCATCATCATCGTCATCGATCCTCCGTCCACAAAACATTAGCATATTGCATAAGCATATCATATAGGAAACATATTCATTACATTTCCAACATCATATAAACATGTTATTATAAGAATTTTCCATAAAATTAGCATATCCCTTTCTCATTACATTGCATCCATTTTTTAGACCACATTGCATTCATCACATAAATCATTACATAACATTGATTTGCATAAACATTTCATAACCATCATCACCTATTGCATAATCATACATAATAGGTACATAAGCATTATAGATAATTCATTGCATACATACTTGCATAACATTATAAAGTCCACTCACGCATCACATTCATTTTGCATAAAACATCATCATACCACTTTATATTAACATATTATTTCATATCATTGCATCACATTGCATTGAATGTATTACATTACATTATCATTTAATATGTTTATGATAATAAAATTTGTTATTCTAAGCATCTTAGAAAACCATCTCATTTGCATCATCTCATATAAAACACGACCATTACAGTTACATTGCATTATATCATCCATATCATCTCATAAATAGCATCGCAATCATTTTTTAACATGTCATTGCATAAATAATTCCACATCATTATAAGCATAAATAGAAACATCAAAATCCATTACATGCAAAGCGCACATCCATCCACAATCATATATAAGCATGATTCACATCATTTTGCGCATATAGCATAGATCATTTCCATAAAATTTTGCATATTGCATATCATTTCAAATCATCATATAGATTCCAACATCATTACGCATCACATAAATACATATGCATATCATAAATCAACAACATAATACAGATTTGTTAGTCATAATCATTACACAATGCATACATCATCAGAAATAAATGCATCCATAAATACATCATATAACATCATAAACATCATTGCACAACTTATAGAAGTAGAATCATCCATACATACATAAAAAAATGACACACATCACATCACATCATATCAAAATCATCATCTCATATATATCATCATTGGATAATTGTCATAGTACAAAATAATCGGATCACTGTATATGTATGTCAATCAATACAAAAAGGCCCATCGGGCTATCAAAAAGGAGCCCATACAGCACAAAAAGTATCATCTCAATCAAAAGGAGGCCTAACCCCTCTGTATGTTGCCCCCGCCCCTATCACCATGACCCTCTGCTGGTCTGTGGCTGGTCTGCTGTGAGTACTCTGGGACTCGTGTTGCTCTGGGTACGGCCTCGTGATAATGCATATGGTAATACTCGACCTCTCGGATGGCCTCCCTGTAGGATCGAATGGACACTGTACCCTAAGAGGAGAAGGCTACCATGCTCTCCAATTGCTATCTCTAGCCCAACTCTGTGGCTTCCTGTAACTTTGCAGCCCGTCTTTGCAGTATGGCCTGGTCCCTCTCGGCCCTGATCTGATCTCTCTCAGTCCTAGCCTAATCCCTCTTGGCTATCATGGTCTGGACCTGGACCTGTAATTGCGCAATCAATGCATCTCGGGGATCCTGCATCTGTACGTCACCCTGACCCGACTGAGCTGGCTGAACTGGAGGCCCGACTGGCTGGTCCTGTTGTGCACCATCCCTCTATCCTCATCCTCCCCCTTTGTCTCTCACCCTCCGCTGATCGGGGACTTATACTGGAATTGTCAAACATAGGGGAGGTCAGAACCAATCCCTGTATGCCTGTGTCATGCCTGGATCTGTAGGCCCCTGATCGTAAGCCCATGGCCGAGCCACCAACTATCTGAAACTGTCCACATCCTCCGAGGCAGGAATGTATCACCCCCATGAAACCTGTGACATGGTACGGGAAAATACGGCCACATAATCATCGTCGGGATGATCCTGAGGCTCACTGAACTGACGCTAAATGTGCCCGAGCAGATATCTCTCTATCATAGTCTTCTCTTGCCCCTACATGAAGCGGTCCTGGTGGGCATAGAAAATCTAATGTACATCGTCATCCCATCTAGGCCGACCAAGGTACGAGCACCATATAAACACTTACATCTCATCTAGGACCCTCCTCCAATAGGGAATTTTGTGCTCACCTGTGTGTGTGAAGGACACACCACCTCTGTAGCGCCATATGAGGGGATCATTAGGCCCCATCGGAACTGCAACAACCTGCGGCCGAAGAACAACAATGTGCTCCCACGCCCATACATGGAGTATCACGCCGGCTCCGAGTGCTCTACCATCGAGGTAGATGTACTCGTGAAGATCTTTGTACAATGATGCAAGAAGAACTGGCCCCCAAGCAAAATGAGTAGGCATGTCACGCATCACCATGCGCTCCCAGCAAAGTCCCCAACCGGGACTAAAGTACTGGCCTCATCGATCTGGGGAAACAAGACCTAAAGTAATGGACACAACAACCAAGCAGAAGGGAGGTGCCAGAGCTCTATGACGCTCGAGCTCAATCTGCCCCTCACAAATTACAATGTCCTCTATGGTGAGGACTCTGTGGTAGGCATCCACCCCTCATCTATATCAAAAATGACATGCCGACCATGAATCGACAATCTCAAGATGCGCCAAATGTCCTCCAAGGTGATGGTGGCCTCGCTGGTAGGAAGGTGGAAAGAAGAGGTCTCGCTATGCCATCTCTCAGCAAGCACTGACATCATCCCAAGGTGGGTGGGAATGGGCATTGCGTAAGCGATATACCACAACCCTATGTCTCGTAGTTGATCCTGATCTCGATCACTCAGGTCCCGCAAGTAACCGAAGAGATCCTGCAACCTGTGCTCTCAAGAGTAGAGCTCCCTCGCCGCATCCTGCATCAAGAAGAGTCATCATGTTGAAAATTTTGAAAAAAAATTTGTCAGGCGTCCAAGAAACCACTCCAACATCGCAATTCGTGAAGGCGTCGCAGTTTTATTTTTAATCAAACTCTGATGCTAAGGCACAAAATGTTGAAACCGCACTGTCGCGGTGCACTTTCCTTCCCAGCGGCACAGTTTGCAAAGGTAAAGAACCGCCACGTCGCACTTTAGAAATGACCTCACCAGCCATGAGCTCAATGTCGGAGTTTGAAGTTTATTATCAAACTCCAAACTCCACCGCCATGGTGCAATTTGACACCAAGTGACACAGTTTGATTTATGAGCGGCGCTATATAGTGCCGCTGCAGAAGGACTGACTTTGAAAGCATTAAATGAACGTTAAAAACAAAAAATAAATCTCAAGGATCACTCACTGGTGCCCTAATGTCGGGTGGCTATTGGTACATCCAGACTCGGTCAAAAATGTACATTGTGAGTTGTTGTTGCGCCATATCGTGAGGAGGTCAGAGCTCGAATCGCAGGGTTGCTAGATGGCTATGTGTGAAAATGAATTGAAAGTGACCCCTCGAAGCCTTTTTAAGCTTGAAAATTAGGGTTTTTTCACCTTGATTGGCTATCCTGCTAGGGTTTTGGACCCTTGAACCTATATTTGTCTAGTGGAGGCCTGTTTTACATCGTTTTATTGCGTTTAGACACGTTTTTGGCCTCCTGGAGCCTTTTTGGACCTGTCGGGCACCTTGTCCTCTTTTTTCACGAGATCACCCAAAAATTGAAATTTTTTGTCCAATCTCTCGAGGGGGAAATATATTGGCATGTTTTCTCTCACCGGGCAGCAATGGGGCAATTTTTAAAAAGAGATATTTTTTTACTTTGATCGAGATCATTCATTCTTTGAACCAACACAACAAGTGCATTGCTTCAAAGAGGGGCAAATTGTAGACACGTAAAATGTACCAATTGACATTGTGCATCTAATCCTGACTACTAACATCATTTCATCCTGAATCATCCTTCGGTCTAACCATTTAATCAAATCCCCTTATCTGATTAAATTCATCAATATTCCTCTCTTAATTAAATAAACCAGTTATCTAATTAAGTCACCTCTTCTCAATAATTAAATTAATCATCTTGATCTAATTATCCTATTTAATTAAATAATTAATTTTATTTGATTAAATCTCTAAAGTCTATCTATTAAATTAAATAAATTAAAACCTTATTTAGTTTAATCTAACATCATCTCTGTTAATTAAATAAATCAAAATCTTTATTTAATTAATCCCTTGTCACATTCTTCTCATTATTTGATTTAAATAAATCCACAAATTTAAGTCAAATAGGTCACATCATTTAATCCCCTTCATTAAATTAATTAACTTTGATTAATTTAATCTCATATCATGTCGCATCCTCCAGCTTTTACCACTTGCATATGAAAATAGATTTAATTGATTTATTAAATCTCTATTTTCCTCAACAAGGCATCTTTTAAGGAATATTCTTCAAATTTGAATTCAAAATCTAAGTTGACATGTACATCCAACAAGGCATTAACTCCATCTTACATGTCCTTTGCCTTGAGCCAAGTGGCATTCAATGCATTCTTTCTTCCCTCTTGCATGTCATTTCAACAAATTCAAAATTCAAAAATAGGCATTTATTGGTACAATCCTCAAAAGTTGCACATCCTCCAGCCACTCATAGGTTGACAAGTGGCATCTTTCCATTGGTTGAATGTTAGTCCCACATTGCTCAAATTTGGACATTAATCCATCAATCTGATCTATAAATAAGAGGCTTCATTCCTCATTTGATCATCCACAATTTATGCAAAGTTACTATACTCAAATCTTTAGCCATTTTCATCAATACCATTGAGTTCTTAGCTAGGTTATGCAGGTTTTTAGCTTGGATCACTCACCATTCTTCACCAAAGTGGATCATTCATCAACAATACATCAATCTTGCATCATAGGAATTGGGAAAGGGCCAATTTTCACATCAAATTGGCACCAATTCCACCATGGGATCATGAGTTTGCTAGTTTAATTAGGATTCAATATCTTTTATTGTTATTTCATTGTATTCTTCATTGCTTTTTTCCTAATTTGAACTTTGTGAATGGATTTCATGGGGAATCCTTGTTCTTACTTGCATTCAACAATCTAATGTGTTTATTCTTTTTGTTTTGCAGGTATTAGGATTGGGGTTCGCACACCAGGATTTTGCAAAAAGAGCATAGATTAAAAAAAAAGACACCAGGCCTTTGTTATTGTTGTTTTAATTATTGCAAAAAGACTCATAGACTGTGTCAATCATTCAGCCTTTCTACTCTTTTTATGATATTTGATTAACTTTAGACTGAGCCACTATTGTTTGGATGATTCATTTGAAGAACTTCTATAAATTGAATGCAAGTTTGTTGTCTTAGATCATCTCATGTGACTCTTCTTATCAGTAAATATGTGTGCAAATTTATTTTATGTCCATAAATGAATTGTTTATACTTTAATCTTTAGTTTTTTCTTTTTTGGGACATCGCAAATTGCTAAGCAGGCCCCTAGATCTATGATTTATCGTGCCCATTATCTATGTTTTGGTGCATTGCCTTAGGTTAGAATTTTATTTTTATATTTGTTTCTTTTTCCCTTTCCAAACCCCAATTACAGAAGAAGTCAACTTCTTTAAAATCTAGAGGTCACTCAGTTTAGCGCAATGGGTCCACCATAAACTAAGTTTCCCATAAAAGGGCTATTACCTTGCCAATTTATGGCATCAACAGCTATCTTGGCTGTCCATGGAGGTGGAAACATCAAAACAGAGGTCTGACTAAGGTAGACCCCTATACAGCCCCCAACAAGTTTCCCTCTTTCTTGTGTGTGGGTGGACGTGCATTTGGACCTAGCTAATGAATGAGCATCTTTGTGAGATTATCTTTTTCACCTTAACCTTCATATATTTACTTTATCATATTCGGTTGTATCTTTCCTACTTCATAGTTTTGTTTTGTTCCCTTAGAAGTGACTAGCTAGGTCATCAAATTGTTTTTTGGTGGTTCATAATGTGTTTTTGTTCTTCTGGTCATATGAATACCAGCTCACTTGAGAGATGTCAGTGTGTCGTGTTGTCATCCCAGAACCATGATTCCATCCTCGAGCAAAGAGCTACCTGAGGTATAGTGTTGAACCCAAAAACTGGCTCACCTTGTCCTAATTTAGATTTCAGGCCTGAAGAGTAGTTTCAAGGCCTTATAGCCCTCATCATTCTTGTCCCTCAATCAAAAAATTCCTTTAGAGTGAGGTAAGTTAGGGCAGCTTTCCGCTCTTGGCTCTTCATGACCTAGGACCTTGACGTGTTTGGTCCCCCTCTCTTACATTTTTGGTGAACCCGACGTGAACCATGTTGGTTCCGTTTTACGATACTGAAATCTCCTTTCCTCATATTCTACGAGTGTTGTAGTTGTGAGTGTTGTGAGGTCTTCACCTTACAACCCAACCTGTGACCCCTAGTAGGCATAGGTGGAAGGTTCTGAAAGTGTTGCATAACAAAACCTTAATTGGGTCACTATCCTATTTTGTAACCTTTGGGGAGCTTTGTGAGAGTACCATTTAGTGTGCATGATGGCTTCTTTTCTGCATCGACCTATCCCCTCTGTGTAGCCTGTGAGCAGTGGTATTGGTATAACCTTCACCTCACAGGATCTATAGATGGGTTTCATTAGAGAACCATCTCCTCTTATATCCCTATGTGAATCAATGAAAACATTGTAGCAAGTGTTCTTGTTGATCCGACATCACAAGTGAATATCTTAATTGAGGAGATCATGCTAATCAACTTTCTGCATAAAGATGGGTATAATGCACCTGTAAGCACCATCTGCACACACAATGGGATTTTCATACCTCCTCTGGGTAGTATTGTCCTATCGGTTCTCATTGGACCTCAATCTGTGAATCTTTTGTTCGACATTATCCCGAGGATTGAGCTCTTCAGAGTAAATCTAGGTATCCCCTGGCTAGTAGCTATGAATGCAATCCCCTCGATTATGCACAAATGTTTGAAATTCATTCATGAGGGTTCTGTATTTGTGATCCATGACACTAGTGATAGACCACTAGTTGAGTGTGGTAGTTATTCCTTAGATTAATTTTTGCCTGCACCCATTGGTCCTCTTCCACCTAGGAAGGACCTCTTGTACCAAACATATCAAAGTTATACGAAAGAGCGCTTAAGGCTAAAAGTGAGATACCATCCATCACCTTATGCTATGTCACATAGTTCATGTTTAAAACCTAATAGTGATGCCACTAAGGCATGTATAAGAGAAGAAGAGAAGTGGTCCTAAGATCCTCCTTCCTCCTCTTCTGCTATTCAACATGATGCTTCCTCTCACCCCACTATGGCACCATCATATTCCACTCCGCATTTGCAGGAGAAATCCTATGGTGCCCGCCTGGTGAAAGCCTAAGCATCCCGCATTCGAGCTTCTTATCCTACCCACAGAGCCTAGGCTCATTCGATATGGTAGGAGAAAGGGTCCCTGTGGGGAGTCCTCTATGTCTTGGCCTCTGTGACCCCCTACCGCTTCTGCTCCCAAAGTAGTAAACGAGAAGAGGCCCACTGCTAAGGCACTAGAGCTGAATCCCCCTAATGTTTCTTAACCTGCTCCTCCTACTCCCATTCAAGAGTCTATTCCTCCATTGGAAACAACTATAATGGAAACTCCCATGGCTGAGCAAGAGCCTTTTGTTCCTTCACAGCCTCTAGCCTCTAACTCAAAGATTCGTAGGAACTTCCTTGCATGCAAGCGCAAGCTTCTACGAAAGAATCTCGTGGCTGAGTAGGCTTCCTTGCAGAAGGACAAGGAGATAACTACCTTGTGTTAGGGCCTCTTGTTGTGTCTTCCCCTCTCCTCTCCTTCACTCCTGTTCAACCTAGTTCAGTCTCACTTTCAAATTTTGCTATGATTGCACCTGACCCCAAAAAGGTGTAGGTGTTTATTGCTCCTTCAGAAAAGTCACCCTTGTTGATGTCCCTTCCAGACATCCCATCGTTCCCTAAGCCCATGAACATGACAAATACCTTGGTGGTATCCATTGTGTCTTTCTCCTCCCCTTCCTTTGTGCATCTTGTCTCATATGTGGGGAGTTCACATCCCCCGATGAGGCCAAGAATAGAGGATGGTCCCTCTAGCAATGGAGGGAGTAAGAGGAGCCTACTTTCTCCAAAAGGTGGTCCTGTGTTAGCTTGTTCTGTCCTAGTGATAGAGCAAGCCCCAACTTTCCATACATTTGTCACCACCCTCAAGTTATTCGGTGAGCCTAGCGATGAATCTCAAGCCTAGTCCTCTCCATTTGTTGAGGTGAAACATGGAACTCCTATAAAGTGCATGTTTAACTCTCTGGATGAAGTTTCTTCCTTGTCAATGATCTTTGCAAAGTCACTGACCTTAGCTCCACAATAGCTTAGTGGAGGGGACCTTATGGGGACCTCTTCCTTAACCCTTATTTCAGGAGGGTCAGAAGCACCTCCCCTTAACATTCCACCATAGCAGGCTCATCCTCCTTCCCCCTAATATGATCTAGAGTTGGAACCAAAGGACCTCTTGGTTAATCAATGTTAGGGGGAGGCCCCTTTTTTATCTTTAGGTTAGATGAGTGTGTGTGTTGTGATGTGTTCCCCAATGATCGTGTTATGTGTTCTTGGATGACCCCTGTCACCCTTGTTGGTGCTTGGATAAAGGAGTGATTTTTGTGTCATAAACCTTCTTCTATCTGTTTCATCATTCTTCTATGTTTGTGATTTGACTTTTAGTAAATTGGGGACGATGCAAAGTGTTGGAGGAATTTATGCTTCCCTTCCATGTTGACCCAATTTTTTATTTGTACTTTTTCTTCTCGTGCATTCTTCACATGGTCTGATATAGTAGGGGGTTGATGATAATTGATTAATATAATATCACTAATATATATTTATGAGCAATTCTGACCTTGAAATATTAGATCACCCCTATGCCTTTTGTGTTTATCTCTTTTTCACTCTTTTTTCTTCCTTTCTCTCTTATTTGCTTTAGTTGTCCCTCTCATGTGTGACGTCATTTCTATGACGTTTCAATTTTCAAAAAACGCATTCGTTTCCACCGAATCTTTTCTTGAAAATCCTCATGAACATTTAATTTTTTAGTAATGTATTCGTAACTGGGACCCTAATGGAGTGTGTTTCCTTCATCATGGGTTTGTAAACAAATAACTTGAGAACCTTCCTCCCAGTTGGGAGTAGCTCTAATCTTCCCCTCGTGAGGGATAATTTTATTCCTTTCAAATTCCTTGATGAAGTGATCTTTCAAAAGGATTCCTTGATGACGAATCAATTTGAGAAAAAAATTATTTTTTGTACTTTCAAATAGCATGTCCCTTGAGTGGACCCCTCTCTTCATGTCGAGTTCTTGAGACACCCCTTTGAAAGCCTTCCAATTTGATTGATTTCCTATATGGCCACTTTCGAACATGTTCTATCTGTGTGTAAATATGTCGCTTTGCAGGTGCGCCTACAAAGCCACTTTCTGACTTTGTGGAGTCTCTTTCTCTAGGTTTCCTTCATGCAAGAGATCTTGGAGGATACCTTCCTCGCAAGTATGCGGGCCTGTGAGGCACATACACCTCTGAGCTTCCTCCATGTGAGAGATCTTGGGGAACGCTCCCTTGCAATTCTATGGGTTTGTAAGGTACTTTCTCGGTTTCCTTCATGTGAGATATCTTGGAGGACACCTTCCTTGCAGATATGTGGGTCTATAAGGCACTTTCTTGGTTTCCTTCATGTGAGATATCTTAGAGGACACCTTCCTTGTAGGTCTGCGGGTCTATAAGGTGCTTTCTTGGTTTCCTTCATGTGAGAGATCTTGGAGGACACCTTCCTTGTAGTTTTGTTGGTCTGTAAGGAACTTTTCTCGGTTTCCTTCATGTGAGAAATCTTGGAGGACACCTTCCTTGTAGGTCTGTGAGCTTGTGATGTGCTTACTCCTTGGGGCTTCCTTCATTTGAGAGATATTGGGAGTCATCTCCTTGCAAGTCTGCAGACCTATAAGATGCTTTCATTCTATAGCTTCATAGTTCTTTGGGACTATGAAGTCCTTTACTTGTCTTGAACTCTCGAGCTCACCAGATCGTGGTCTGCTTCCTCGATGGTTCAGGTATACTTTCTAACCCTACTACCTTTCCGATTTACTTCACTGAAGCACTCATCAATATTTGTGCTCGCTATAGTGGGGGAAAAAATGTATAGGCACAAATTTTCACCCCTTATGCAAATTTCCGTTTTACACTTCCTCACCTTAGAAAACCAAATCCAAAAGAAAAATTCCACATCAGAAACCTACCTTCGTTCCACTTGGCATTCAATTTTTTCCTTAGTAGAAGAATATTTGTCGAAGACACACACACGACATGTAGACATCTGTGTGACATGCTTACGTCCCTAATGGATTCTTGCATCTGAAGTTGGCATAGGTGTTACACCTCCTATTGGGAATGATTTGTAATGTCCCTCTTCAACCAATCGACCCAAAAATGCCTTATTCTCCTCACGTCACCTTCAAAAATATTCATTCTTCATGCAACTCATCCCTTTTGGCAATCTCCAAGAATTCATTTCATCTCTTTGGTATCACTTCTTGCAATCTCTTCACTTCCATCACTTCAAGCAACTCTTTGGCACTTCATAGCAACAACAACAACACTCCATCAACTCTGCAAAGCAAGCATGGAACAAGCCATTGTAGTGTGCGCTTGAGGTTTTGCAACACCTCCCTTCATCACAATTGAGGCTATGGTGATTGTTCAAGCCTTTTTTCTCCATCATTGGCTAGTGATCTCTTGGTGGAGGTGGTAACATTTCGCTCCTCTCTATGATTTGGTTGAGTAGCTTTATAATGTTTTGTAGTGTTATTTATGTAATTTTATTCTTTACTTCTTTATCATACATTTCTATATCAGCTCTATCTTAGTTGTCCATGGAGGTGGAAACACCAAAATGGGGGTTTGACTGAAGTAGACCCCTATACAACCCCCAACAATTTTCCCTCTTTCTTGTGTGTAGGTGGAAATTTCGAGCTAGCTGGCAAACAAGTATCTTTGTGAGATTATCTTTGTCACCTTAGCCTTCATATATTTACGTTATCATATTTTTTTGTATCTTTTCTACTTCATAGTTCTATTTTGTTCCCTTAGAAGTGATTAGCTAGGCGTCATCTTTTTTTCTGGCGGTTCATATTGTGTTTTTGGTCCTCTGGTCGTATGAACGCCAATGCACCTAAGAGATGCCAGTGTGTCGTGCTATCATCCCAAAACCATGCTTTCATCCTTAGGTAGAGAGCTACCTGAGGTATAATGTTGAACCTGAAAACTGGCTCACCTAGCCCCATTTTAGATTTTGGGTCTAAAGAGTGGTTGCAGGGCCTTATAGCCCTCATCATTCTTGTCCCTCATTTGAAACATTCCTTTAGAGTGAGGTAAGTTAGGGAAACCTTCCGCTCTTGGCTCTCTATGACCTAGGGCCTTGACGTGGTCGATCCCCCTCTCTTACACACACACACACATATATATAACATTATATATATTAATATATATATATATATATGTTATGTGCATTAAAATCACTAGTTTCAATTTATATATATTAAAAAATATAACTATATATTTATTAATATGTATGTATATATGTTTACATTAAAATATGTACTCATATATATATATATATATATATCATTATTTAATATGCATAATAAAGACACATATTTATGTATTCATTGATCAATATATATATATATATATATTATATATGTCATATATCAATTGATATCCTCATGTCTATAATGTATCCATGTATGAGTATGCATAAACATTTCTACCTATGTATACACACACGCATATATGCTCACACGCATGGGTTATCGCATTCACATACATATATACATATAATTATATGTATATACTTATTGATTAATATATAAATATAAATACATGAAGAAGAACTTAAACTCAATACAAAGATTTAGTCACATAATTCAAACATAAGAAATAATTAAGAAAATAAAAGAGTAAAATCATGTTTCAAATCATTCCCCAAACTATGACCGAAGGTTTACTTACCAATTCCCAAACTAACCCAACTCAACTAGACCAAACTAGGATGTGAGTGTGTGATAGCTCAAGTAGGTGCATTAGGAGTTTACCAAACCAAATTCCTCTACTAGGTGATACTCTCCATCTCTTCTGAAGGGCTCAATTCTTTTCTTGTATCCAACTTAGTGTATCAAAATAGAAGTTAGTTTATAACATAACATCCATATTAATCATATATCATTTGCATTATCAAAGCATTAAAGTAATGACATTGCAATACATATCCACTCATTGAATTTTCCATCAAAATATACAAAACATAATCATGTATTAAATCATTTTAACTCATCAAAGTAACAGTAAATAGATAATAACACAATGAGGTGTAACATATTCCCCACCTTGTGATTCATCATCCCTGATGATCTTAAGTATCATATGTATAAAAAATAAAACTTAAAGCATATAAATATTGTTTAAAAAACCTTCAAAGTCTAGCAAAACATGAAGAAACTTTTGCTTCATCTCAATATAGTCCTCACAAGTGGAAAAATATTTTCCAAATTCATCCCACTAGACCTTGCATAGTAGAACCTCTCTATTACACAGGTGATTCCTACATGTTTTGAGTACTCTATGAGGCTCGATTGCTACCACTCCTAGGCCCTGTACCTGATGGAGCTTATAAAATTTTGAGGAATTTTCTCTTTGCCCCCATGGGCTTAGTCTCCATTCTAAACCCTTGTCCCCATGAGTGAGTAGGGTTTTATTTACAAAGAGCATGCAAGCATTTTAATTGCTGGTTGACCTGCCTCATTGGTCACCAATCTCCTAAGTCATCACTTGAGCCACATAGCACATTGGTTTACCGACCCTATCTACCTAAAGCATTGGTCATCATTTTTTCCCATCACCTTAAGCCTTTTTTCCTAAGTCAGCTTTTAATTTTTCCCCGATGACTTAAGCTTAAGTCACTTACCTTTAGTGGTCATGTCACCATCGGCTAAACCAAGTCTTGTCCATTAAATGCTAACATTGTCTAGAGTGTAGGTTTAAATATTCAAAGATCTAGGATGAGATTTGGGCCATACCCCGCTAGCCTGCGGATGTTAAGTGTTGATAGATTAAATACAACGAGGTTGGTGAAAGGCAGATGTGTGTCCCTGTACAACCATGGGACCCACTCCCCACTACTAAGCTTATGGCCCATGGTTTTAGACCAATGGCCAAGATCAAAAGCAAAGGTGAATCTCCACCATTCCCCGCTGGCTCATTGAGGGAAAATGGAGGCTAGTTAGAAACCACAGGGTCCGCGAGATGCTGACACATGGCTCAAACACTCCAATTTGCAAGATACATGGGACCCATTGATGAGGAGGATATCATCCAAGATGGATGAACACTATTGGCCATAGACACTTCAAAAAAGCACTGCTGGAAGTCGAAGGTAGCCAAACCAAGACCAGCCACTTGATGTGCCATATCAGCAAAGGATCAATGGGTAATATTCAAAGTTGGTGAACAACATGTGATGGTCGTTTTACTCATGCAACCAACCTACATTAATGGCCAACCTTCTGCAAAGTGATTGAGTTGATCTCAACTTGTGTGGAGACACAAATGTTGGTAATCATGAAGAGTGGTCTATGGATTTCCATGCAAATGGGGAATTAAATGGTGATAGTACATCTGCCAATGAGCTGCATGGGTTATGCATGTGTGCTAAAAATTTATTGTGAATTCCATCGCTTCACACGATAAATATAGAAGGAATAGCTACTATTTGTGTCATTCACACTTAGCAGTTGGACGATTTCTTGATTAAGGCAAGGTAGGTTTGAGTAATTGACAGATAAAATGAGTGAACCAGTGAGGAGGTTTTCTCACCTGAGCTCTCAAAAGCTTGGTTTTGAAGCTACCTCGACCATGGAGGCCAACATTCATGTTGGAAAGTCTAAACTTGCACCCACAAGGTGTAGTCGAAGATAACAATTCCAAAGTGTGACTACGGAGAAAGTGGATGACAAAGGAAAGTAGCCAATGCGGTCTACTACCATAGCGGAAAGGAAGATAAGGTATGGGTGTGGCTCCTTTGGACGCCAAAACTTTCCCATTGATCTCACAAGTAGTGTGTCTGATAGTGAAACAGAGACTGATTCTGACTATTGTCAGTTCCTCATGCTCTTAAGTCATGGTCTACCTCCTAGTCAGGAGGTAATAGCTATCTCACCATTGGTAGCCAAAACTCCAAGCGAGCAAAATTTTACAGTACTGGGTAAAGAAAAGGATGAAGTGGAAGTTGAGGTTTCCTCTCCTCCTCTTGAGACGACTCGGAGCGGGCGCGTATATCACGGTCTAGGCATTGGTAAAGGTGGGGTGGCTAGTAAATGAAGAGTTGCTATGTGTGGGATGTGAAATTTTTGTGTTAATAATGTTTGTTGTGGTGGTGGTTTTGTTTTTTGCATGTGTGGCACATTTTGGTGTTAGATGTTGACTATGTTCCCTCATGGAATTATAGATTCCTAGTTTTTTGTAGCATGAATGGCGACAAGGGGATTTTGGTGGCATTTTGTGTTTACCCTTTCTAATGGTAGTTACAATTTTGGCTTTCCCTGTTTACACCATATTCTTGCAGATTCAACACATGGGGAATTTTGAAATGCAAAGTAAATGCAGATGAAACTTTGCATGAAATAAAATTTGTATTGAAAATTGCATTTGAGCCTGAAGCTTGTCGCTCCCTTACTTTATAAAAGGGAATTCAGGGCTCAATTGCAAAGGGAGGATGAAAATTTTCTACTTAGGTTTTGAGTCAGGTGTACATGAATAGAATGATAGGAATATAATAGTTAGTCTACTTTGAGCTTTTCTAGAAGAAACATGTGCATGTTATCTTAAATTGTTATACAAATTTGACTAATAAGTATGAATGAAAGTATAATTATGATATATCTTCTCTCCTTGCATGGATTTGAGTGAATTTTGAGTGGAATATTAATAATATTTTCATTCTTCTTTGAACATTTGTTCAAATGTATGTCTCTATTTTATGCTTTGATTCAAGTAATCAATTAAATGCTTAAATAGAGTCATAGATTTACAATTATTTGTAGAGGATTTGACAAGCAGTTGTATATCAAAAATAGTGAGCTCCATAACACAAAATTGTTGAGGGTAGTCCACCCCATTAAATTGTAAATTCATTTTATACATTACTAATTCTTGTATATGTGATTCCATCACCCAATTTAGTAAGGCACTAGTATGTTCCTTAATGATTCACCTAAAGGGTTAATCAAATAATTGTATAATGACCAACCTAAAGTCAGAATTTAAATTCACTTTAAATTTCATAAATCTTTGTACAATTTTTGTGCCAATTACCATGAGGAATACTTCTTGATGAATGGGTAGCATGTTACTTAGAAATAAGCCGATTTCATAGTAATTATTGCACAATTATCCTTCATTCAAGTTGATATGTGAAAATGATGTGTTATGTCATGTACAATTCAAATGAACACCAATAGGAACACCCTCCTTGGCCCCACAGAGCCTAAAGTGCAGAAGATCTCAGTCTTTGACTAGATCTTGTTCGTTGGCTAGTCATTTTTAGGAGTTTTGAACATAAGAATTGGCTATTCCTTAGAAATTATTTTAGGTGCACTGGGAAAAGAACCAACGGAATGGTGACTCTGCTAGGGATAGCTTTGAATCTCTAGGTGCAAACTGCTTAGTTACAAAGTCATATTATTATTTTCCATTCTAAATTTAGTATATCTAAACACCTGTGATTAGATAATTGAGAAGTTCTTGAAGTTGGAAAATATTTTGTTGCAGCAAAGATCAAAGGATTTGAGTGTGACTTCGTTGTTGGAGAAGACCCAGAATGAGATTTACTCTTGAAGATTATTCCTTTACGAAAGGAGGTGGTGACTCTGTCTTATGAACCAGTTGAATTGTGTAGAAGATTTCCAGATTTGCAGAATTTGTAGTCAGGAAGAAATGATAATGGCTACTACAAATTTCCAGGTATTCTCATAAAATCTAGAAAGCATATTATTTTGTTTGAGAGAATTTTATGAGAACATGATCAAGGTTTAAGATCATAAATGATTCCCTATTAGATGAATTTGCATTAAGGCAAGGAATAATAGTAGTTATTTTCATACTTCTTATATACAAAGTTTGTAATTATCTGAGAAGTATGCCATTATTTTGAGTACTACCTTTTAGAGAATTCCCCTGTAAAGAATCAAGAAAAAGTATGTAGGGTGAAGAAGTTGTATCACGCCCTCAAAGAGATTTTATTATTGAAAGGTATATTCCATTGGTTTTCAGTGGCATTAGAGGTTTTCCAAACCTGGTTCCTCACAATGTTAGGAAATATTTGCCCAGATTCACAGGGAAAAATTCAGAATCAACCTCTAGACATCTACAAACATTCGTGGATGTTATGAGGGATTATGAAGTGAATCATGAGGATGTTGTCATGAAGCTTTTTTTTCAATCCTTGAAGGATGATGCCATGGATTGGTATTCATATTTTCCAGCAAGTTCCATAGCTTCATGGAATCAGTTCATGACAAGCTTTATTGAACAATTCGGTGAAAGGGTGAATCCAAGTGTGGTAAGGAAGAGTTTTATGGAAATCCATATAAGTGAAGGAGAGTTAGTCCCTATTTTCAATCTCTGATTTGCAAAGGAAATTAGAGAAATTCTAGAATATATAAGGCCAAGTGATGTAGAGTGTTTGATTGTATATCTAGGAGCATTCGACAAGAAGATGAGTTTCTTATTAAGAGACAAGGAGCCTAAAACCCTACACTAGGCATACCAAATTGCTATGGATATTGAAAGAAATTTGAAATATTCAATGATGAGAGGGTCTACAATTAGTAGAATTAATTCTAGCAATGTTCAAAATTTTGAACCAAGTATATCAAAAGGTAAAAGGGTTTGTCAAGGAGGAGATCTCATAGATGTCATATCCCCTTTACCCCCAAGAAATGTAGGATGTGAGCAAGCATCAACTTCACACCAACCAAGGATAGGAAGGTCTGATATAATTTTTTCTATCAAGAAGATACATGAGATAAGGAGACATGCAAATAAGTCTCCATATGATTTATTTTCAAGATTCTTGGATGTTTTGATGGAGATACCCAAGAGCTTCAAGCCTAATTACCTGACATGCATTAATTTGTTTTGTGAAGCATACATATCAGGATGAAGTCAATGGTCTGAGGACTAGAAACCTCACAACCTAGCTCAAGTAGTGGATTGGATATATGTTGTAGAAAACATGGAACAGGGTCACATGCCCTTGTCTATTTTTCAAAGTTTGGGAAATAATTACCATGTTGACGGAGGTCAAAGTCTAAGGTTGTCGAATCAAAGAGAAGCATCAAAGTTAGAGCAATTGACTGTTGATTGTTGCGATTTCACTAGTAATCTAGAAGCATATGCATGTAGTAATGATGAGAATGTAGAGACAAAATACGAAAACAAGGATGTGGTGCCTAACTATCTTCCTTGGGATGTCATAAGCTGTGAGCAAACACAAGAAGAACAAGGTGAAACTTCACAAATTGATTCAGCTAGTAGCTATCATACATCAGTCAATGAAGGGAATACACTTGTTCTCAGTCAATGAAAGGAAGAACAAGGTAAAACTTCATAAATGAGGAGATCAAAGTTGGGCAGTACACAATTGAATATGATTCCTCATATGAAATAGAGATAGAATCCCTTGCTTCTAGTAGGGGATATGTTAATAGCCTTGAAGGTATATGTTTCTTAGGTAGTGAACAGTTCTCCTCATGTGAAGAATTATTTGAATGCGGATCAATTGTTGCAGACATGAATGATGAAAAGAATAGTGACATTATTTCTTTGTGTTCTTCAAATGACTTCATTTATTTTGAGTACACTAATAATCTGAATGGTTGGCATCCTAATTTTAAAGATGATGAGATACATCCAATTAATGTATGGAAAAATATTTTGTTTAATCAAGATGACTTGGATGGTGAGGTTTCAAATGAAAATCCCTACTGGTGTAGGAGTAATCCTCTTATTGAGGAGACATCTAATGATTATTTGACAAGCATCACCAATGGATGTGTTGTGGATGGACCATATAAAGATCAAAGTGATGTTGATATAGGTCATTTTGTCAATGAAGATGTCACTTCTGACTTGTCAAATTTCTAGCTGCATGGAGGGTATGGAGATGTAGATATCAATAAAGGTATCTATCATCATGTGACTAAAAAAATGTTACTTGGCATGTGTGCTTCATCTTCCTCAAAACCTAGGTGTGACAACAACTTGTCTAGTGCAGAGGCTCATAAATGTGATGATAGCTCTAGAAATAGTGTGGATATCCAAAAGAGTGCAAATGATTGCATTGTCCTTCCCATGGTGGAGGATTGTGCACTTGAAAAGGGTACTGAAATGTCAGTTATTCAAGTCCCACTTAATTGCATGGATATTCCAACAACTCTAACCTATGATGAAAAGAAGGAATCACTTGATGATTTCACAGAGTATGCCAATACTGCAGCATTTTTTCAATCATGTGAGGAACAATCCAAAGACATGGATAACCATGAAAGTAGTACAAGGCAGTATGAAGCTATAGTGGAGTTATTTTCAAATATTCCTTATCTAATAGATTTGATTATGGAGCTTCTCTCACCTCATGAGCTTCTCTCACCTCTGGCGACACCAACCTTGTGGCAGCGGATTGATGGCAGAAGCGGTCGTAGCGCCTCTGTGCTACCTAAGTTACGGGAACTATCTGAATTTAGGCGGGAGTGTATATAGGTTTTCCAAGTTTGATAAATAAATTGAAGATGATTTTTCACCTCATGACAACGTGTAATATGAAGGATTCACTTTCTTGATTCAATTTGAGGAACCTATAATGGAAAGGGACAAAGTTGGAAATGTTGCTCTGAGTGACATGGGCGGTGTTGATCATAGTGATACTAATGATTTGAAGTTACATACTACTCATGTGCATTCACTATAGGGTAAACAAGCTAAATTTTTTGATAGAGGAAAAGGTTGTCCCTGAATTTTGGGGCCTGGGGCCTCCGCCTTTTAAAATAATCCACAATGTATATTCTGTAAGTAGTGTACATATGTTGGTATGGTTTGTTTGCTTCCTATTGGGTTTGCTTGCCTAGTCCAAGTGAGTTCCTTGTTTTTT
>VDFB02270724.1:80897-115416 GCA_007258455.2 Sequoia sempervirens | reverse complement strand
GAAATTACACATCAAATTTTACAAGCACCCGACGAACATCGAATTTTACATATTTTGTCGGACAGTTTCATCATATTTTGCAGTCAAATGTATTAGTGATTCAACATGAGCTTAAAATCTTTCAGAAGAACCAAAAAATCAAAAAATATGAAAATCCAAAAAATTAAAAAAAATCATGAAAATAGAAAAGAGAAAAATCATCCTCTAGTGAAAACCACTTCGGTGGCGCTTTGGGCAGGTACCATGATGAAAACCTAGCAAACAGGCATCATGTGTAGAATCAAGCATCTACGTGTGCCACTTCAAGTGAAAGCATCTCATCCCATCCATAATAAATCTAGCATTCCATCCATCTCATCCATAATAAATCCATTCATCCATAAAAACCATTGATCTAATCCATTTTCATCCATCTGCATCCATCATCCAAATTATCTTGATCTTGATGAAAGTTTGGGGCACACTTTACACTTGCTTATGGTAAACATCTTGACATGGGTCATTTTTATTGATCCTATCCTACCCAACATTATTTGAACCATGAAGCATTATCCAAATGAGCATTCTTTATCTAAACACCTTATCTTATCACAAGATAATGCCTATCCATCCATCCATACATCTATCTGAGCATCCACACATGGCATTCCATACGTTGCTAGACATTGGGGGTAGATATTTACATCTTGCTTTGGGAATAAATCTTGATCTATATCCTCCAACTTATGTGGTGATCCAAAATTAGCAAATCAAATTGGTTAAAGCATTTGTGATCCAAAATCCAAATTAGTAGCCCACGGCATATTTTGACAAGAAGATGTTCCTTATCAGTCTTTATCTTTCATCAAACATCAATCTAAGCAATCACTATCAGTTGCATCTAAGTTGCATGTCAACATCACATCAAATCATCCAAACATTTTTTGTTCCAAATCAAGCTTCATCAATCATGATCAATCAAATCCAATAAAAAAAACATCATCTTGGGATATCCTTGTGTTGCTTAACACTATCCTTGCATTGTTGTGTATCCTCAACAATGTTATCATCATCAATCCAATCAACATCTCAATCCTTGTGTTGCTTAACACTATCCTTGCATTGTTGTTCATCCTCAACAATGTTATCATCATCAATCCATCAATCTGATCAATCAACCTTAGCTTGGTTTTTAACAAAATCCCAAAATAGAGCACTGATATCATCACACATATCCATATCCAAATCATCAAATTCGTGCGAAAAATCCAAAAACACTAAAACATATCAAAAATCTAAAAACACTCAAAAATTCAGAAAAATATCAAAAACATTGGAATCCGAACTACGTCGTCTCTGAGCTTAAACGTAGGCAAGGCTAATCTTTGATCAACCCCCGAGACACAAAACCCAAAAACATTCGAAAAACATCAAAATCCAAAAAACATTTGAAAAACATCAAAATCCAAAAAACATTTGAAAAACATCAAAATCCAAAAACATTAAAAAAAACATCAAAATCCAAAAACATTCATAAAATCTTAGAAAATACACAAATATTTGAAAAATCAAAAATCAAAACATTTGTAAAATCTTGAAAACACCAGAAACAGCCTCAAAACATTCCAAAAACATCAAAAACATCCAAATATTTGAAAAAATCCATCCATCCCATTTCACTTTCACCCGCAATAATCAATCATCCATAATAAACTAATCATCACCTTCATCCTTTGACAACATAAACAGAAACAATCACAACAATTAGCAAAAGAAAACTTCAAACACAAAATCAAAATCAAAGAAACAAATCATTAAACGCAAAATCAAACTCTTGATCAATCAAAAACATGTCAATCAACCTTATATCAACAACCTATCAATCATCTTATCAACCCATCATCATCCTATATAATGCATTTCCTAGGATATATCGTTCCGACAATGGGCATCATTTTTGGATATCACTTGGATTCTTATCCTATCAAAACACATCCCTTTGGCTCAAGGTATGAAGAACATTGGCTTGTTTTCATACTTGATATTTTCTTTTGATTTATCTTATTGCGCTCATTCCAAGGACCTCTCGATGATATCCGAATGAAGGATTTAGAGAGATAGGAATGGGGCAACGATCATTATCCTTTTGTTTGTTGTGCTTGTTGGACGTTCTTGTAAAATAACTTAGTGAATACTTGCTTTGTTAGGTACGTCCTAGCAAGGTTTTTGTATGTCAAGTGTGAACAAGAATACTCCTATTTGTTTTTCAAGTCAAAGTCCATCACACTAGGTACAACGCCATCCTGGTTCTTTATACCTTGATGCATCGTGCTTATGTTTGTTATCAAACATAAGGTAAGTAGCCCTTTTAAAGTCCCAATCCTTGATAAGCAAATCATCATCATCTATCATCATCATCATCTCTAATAAAGTCTCGTTAGATCATGGACTTGTTGGATCCTCTTGTCATCATCTCATTTCTTCTTTCTTCTCTCCGCGCTAACATAACATTGCCAATGCATCCATCCTGCATCCATAAACCGTCAACATGCCACATATCATTCATATCATACATAATAGGAAACAACGATCATTTTACATGCATTGCATTTACATGATCATCATCATAATATAGATCTGTTAGTCTAAGCATCTCATAAAATCATACATTTGCATAATCATATAGGCATCATCGCATCATCCACCTCACATGCATTTTATCATCATTTAATTTGTTTAGGATAATATAGATTGGTTATTCTAAGCATCTTAAAACCATCTCATTTGCATCATCATCATAACCATCCATATGTCTATCTTGAACCTCTTTATCACGAGATTGACCCTCAAATTAAATCTTTTCGCTCGATCTCTTGAGGAGGCAATGTACTAGTGTACTTCTTTCCGCTGGGGCATCTGAACAAAAAATAGAAATTTTTTGAATTTTGATCGCGGCAAGTTTATTCTTTGAACCAACGCAGCAAGTACATTGCTTCAAAGAGGGGCAAAATGTAGACACATGAAATTGACATCATGCATTTGATTAGGCCATATTCATCCATTTATCAAATAAATCAAGTTTATTTGGTTAATCTCCTAAAGTCATCAATTTGATCCTAACATCACCCTCCTTGATTAAATAAATCAAACCTTTATTTAATTAAGTCTGAAATCACCTTCTATCCCTTTTGATTTAAATAAATCAAAGTATTTAAGTCAAATGGGTCAAAATGATCTAACATCATCTTAACTAAGCTAATCCTGATTAATCTAATCTAATCACCCATCAAATCCTCCAGCTTTTCCCACTTGCACCAATAAATCATTTTAATTCATTTATAAAATCAGCATTTTCCATCAACATGGCATCTTTGAGGAATATTCCCTCAAGTTTGAATTCAAAAACAAGTGGACATGTACATCCAACAAGGCATTTATGAGTTCTTACATGTCTCTTGCAAAGGTTAAACTTAGCATTTAAACTCATCTTTTCATCAAATTTAAATTTGAATCTCCCCTTCTTTGGCACATTGACCAAAATGTGCTCATTCCTTAAGCCTATCAGAAGTTGATAAGTGGCTTCATCTCATTGGCTAAATCTTTGTCCCACATTCATCCATTTGGCTATTTCTCTCATCAAAATATTCTATAAATGAAAGGCTTATTCTTCATCTTAATCATTTACAATTCATGCAAAGTTACTCTCTTCACATTGAGAGCTAATTTTTTCCATCATCATTTGCAACATCAAGCTTATCAAGGATTGGGAAAGGGCTTCTTTCCACATCAAAGAAGCACCAATCCACTATGGGATAGATATGTATCTTGCTTTTATGCTCTCAATTAGTTTGTGTTGTTATCTTGTTTATGGAGGCATTATGCATTATTTCATAGGAGCATTTAAAAGGTTTGCATATCACTAATCCATGTTTGAGATTTTAGAGTGTTTGCAGATTTTGAAGGGTGCTCACACAATGTATTCAAACATTTGAAAAAAAAAACCAGTGGATATATCTAAGTTAGTTAATGCCATTTTGTTGTGATATACTTCTTTGATGGTGTCAATACTAAATCTAATGATTGATGAACATTTATGCTTTTAAATTTATTGTTCTTGGTTGATTGTTGTTATAGACAAGTTGGTATGATTTCAAATTTGAACGTGTACCCTTATATATGGGAATTGAGATAAACAATGACACAAACTATAATGAAATCAAATCGATTGCTTTCCAAATTCATATTCATGAAAATGTAAGCATTTTTTCAACTCAATAGGTGTCTTAATAAAGATAACTCTCAGCGTGTTTTACATTTATTATTAATTAATATAGGTATGCTAGTTATGTGTTAGTGAAATATAATAAAATCGAAAATTTGTAAATAATAGCATGTTAATTTTATTTTTTTATTAATATATATAAAATAAAGTTATTATTTTAATTTTATTAATACAAGAAGATTTGATTATGTTAATTTTATTTGTATTAGATATATGTTTCATTTAAATAAATTAAACAAAGTTTTATTTATGTAAAATATGATGTGTGTGGCATGTAATTTATTGTTTATCTATGTGTAATTTAATATTTGTGCATCACAGTGACCATTTACGAAGTAGGTGTTGGGGGTGACTAAGTCAAAGTGGTATTTTTTTTTATTGGTAATATTGATAGAACAAAAAGATATTCTAAAGATCTTTCTTGAAACTACTTGTCAATTGGAATTATCTTCCACTATTGTTGAAAAAAATCAAAATGGTCACTACTATGCACAAATATTAAATTACGCATAGGTAAACATGCCACCCACATCATATTTTACATAAATAAAAATTTGTTTAATTTATTTAAATGAAACATATATTAATACAAATAAAATTAACATAATGGAATTGTCTACAATTTCTTTAATAAAAACATTACAAACAATTTTACTTATTTTAATTTAAAATAATAATTTTATTTAAATTTTTTTTTTAAATATATTAATATATTAAAAATTATTTTAAAAATCTTCTCAATTTCAATTTTACTAATGATTGTTGTGATGCACAAATATTAAAATAAAGATCTTTAGGTAATATTGTTATTATTTTAATTTTATCTCAATTGTTATGTAAAATATCTTAAGAAGATTATTAAAAATGTATAACTTCAAAATTATACATCTAAAAATCTATAGATGATAATTATTAATTTATTTGTATTAAATATATAAATCTTTTTTAAAAATATCTTAATTTTAATATTTTATAGAGTTATTAAATGAAATTATTATTTCATCTAAATGATAATAACTTATATATATTTTTTAATACTTATGTTTTATATTTAAATAATTTATAAATCTTTTTTAAATTTTACCTATAAATCTAAATTTAAATACATTTTAGTTATTTAAATCTAAAGAACTAATTTAATCTCATAACTTTATTTTACATAACATTTATATATATAGATAAAAAATTAAAATAATATATAATTTAATAACTTTATTGAATGATAAATATATAGATAAAATAAAGTTTAAATAAATTATATAAATAAGTTTTAAAAAATTATTTAAATAAATTATATAAAAAAATCAAATAAATTATTTAAATAAGTTAAAATAAATTATTAAATAAATTATTTGCCTGCTATACGAAACTGTAAATTTGCATGATGGATGGGCATACAGCAGCACATCCATGCACGGTACATTCCTGGGGCTGGATAGCCACTGCCCATAATTATGCTTATAACAGTAACCTTCAAGTACCTCCATATCTTGATTTAAGACTGGCAGCCCCAATAGGTACCCCGCGTTTCCTGATGGCTTTGGGTGAGATTTTCCTAAGAACATATAAGAAGGATGTCCAATTAGGAAATCCAGGTTTTCCCTATTTCTTGAAAATCGTACTTCAAAATAAATAAACCTGTTCAACTTAACTGCTCATGGTAAGAGTTATAAAAGAACTTGAAAATGTAAAATTGTTAATTTTATTTATTATGTATGATAATAGATTGCAAATGTAAAATATAGTTTGGAGAATAACTGACTTGTATTGAACAATCTGCCATAGGGTGTTGTGGATGAATTTCGCATTCCAGAGAAGAGTAATCCAACTCTTGAACAGTTTTGGAAATGGAATGTTTGCATTGGTTCTATCATTTGGGCTTCTGATAGGAGACCTGTGTAGTAATTCTCTACGGAATATTTCCTTTTTTCTGTGCCTCAGCTTTATGATTAACATCACCTTTTTATAAAATCTGAATGAATTGCAATGCGAGATAGATAAGCATTTAAAACATGGGTATTAAAGATTAAATGTTTTCTATCTTGAAGGGAAGTTCGTAATTTGGAACGCTTAGAGATACCACTTGTCCTTTTTTAAGCAGGGATCTTTCCACAAACGGCGATGTAACCCGCAATTTTCCCAACAAAATTGTTTCCACAAACGGCGATGTAACCCGCAATTTTCCCAACAAAATTGTTTCCACAAACGGCGATATAACCCACAAAATTCTTCAAAGATTTCAGAGAAGCCTTGTTAAAAGTTTTCGATGCAGGATTTATCGCCAATTTAGTAACATCTACCAACAGGACAATAGTCAGAGCAAGTGCAAATATTGAAATCGAAGTACTGTAGTTGTGTCCCACTATACAGGCTACCAAGCACTGAAACAAATATTTTGGAACAAAAACCCTAGAATTGGTTCTGTCGGCTACCAATGCCCTGGAATTTGCATTATCAGGCGCCAAAACCCTAGAATATGCATTGTCAGAAAGAAAAGCCCTAGTATCGATGTTGGAAACCGATTCCTTTGTTTGGCAATTTTACCTGCATGAACTTGATGGCGGAAAGACACTATAGAAGCTCCAGAGGCGGATCTTCATATTCCTCCAGCAACATTCGTGAAAAATTTTGACAGTAATTTTTTGAGCAATCTAGTGTTCCATCGTGAAAGTATCTAAGAAAGGCATTCACCTAGTTTCTGGTTGCATTTATGCGTTCTTTTGTAGACCGTAGTAAGAATCTTTTGGGTGTTTTTTTTGTTCCTGAAGAGCTTGGAAAAGAAGTGCTAGAAGATGGTCTTCATTTTATAGAAGAACTCTTTTAAGGGAGGATTCGGGGAGGTCTTGAATCGAAGAATTTAGCGAGTTTTTCAGTGCTGTTAAGGACGACAGAAGATCATTCTCTTTGCCCGAAAGCGACAATTGTTTGTGCAGCTGATTCGCGAGGAGTTGTATGAATTTGTGGATTCTTTTCTGCATCGTCTTCATGCCTGGATTGGTGCCCACTTGCAATTATTAAAGGCGCGCCAGAAAGTAGAATTAAATTTGCTAATCACCGTACAATTTTGCCTGCAATAGTCGGCGTAAAATGCAACTTGCAGAGCCACGTAAAAATGCAACTTGTAGTTTGATATTCACAACGTCAGTGATTTGACATGTACGGTGAAGATGCATTCAATCGTTGGCACAGCATAATTAATGACTAATATCAACCGTTCATCAGCAAAATTATCTCGATCAGTTTCATATAGGATACGCCTTCGGCGTAAACCTTCGGCGTAAAATATATTGTGATTGATACCGTTTGTAATACTCGTTCAATTTTGAGCATTGAACCTATCAACTTATGGTGTACAACACGTACAAGTATTCTATTAATATTCAACTGCTGAAAAAGTATGAAGGCCTGTGAAGGTCTAGGGTACTGTAACCCATTGATGGATTTTAAGGACAACAATATGCTATAATTCTTTCTTCCTTTTATTGAGAAGGACATGTTATTTGGTAGAGTTTAAACAATTGATACATTGCTTCTTGTTTGTTGGCTGGAACATCCAAATTTTCAAATAATAAATATGAAGATCTGAAAGATCTGAAAGCACTGTAACCTACTTGATGGCCTTTTAAAATCACAATGAATTCTACTTTCTTTTTTTCATTTTACTAAGAGCAATGCTTCTTTGTAAAGTTTAAATAATTTATATGTTGTTAGTTATTTAGGACATTCAAAACCTTAAGAGAATAAACATTGGGATGTTGTTTTTTAAGATATTTTTTAATATAGATTTTTAAAGAATGGAGTGTTTTTTTAGATAGTTTGATTAAATGGATCTTTAATATTAATTCCACTTAGATGTAGGGGGTGAATGGAGATGAATCAAACACAATATATAGAAAATATAGAAAATACCAAATTCAAAATCTTGCTCAGATTGTTTAATGTGCTACAACACTTAACTATTCATTGGTCACTTTATTTCTTATCTATTGATTACATGACGAGTTGATCACATGACTATATGATACTGAAAATATTACAATTGTCTCATTATATAGAGGTCTTACCAAAACATTATTAGTAAAACCTTATCCTTATTTTATCTCTAGAAACTTCTAAAACTTTTCCATTTAATCACTTTTCCTTCTTGAAACTTCCTCATCTAGAACTCTCTAATCTCTATCTTGTCTATTCCAAATTCCCTCTTTTAATTTCTTCAAATTCATTTCTAAAAATTGTAATCTAGTTGTTCTTATCTTCAAACTACAAACCCCGAATCTTCTTGCAATTCCCACACTATTCTCTTCTTAAACTTACTCCCTACAAATACTGTCAATCTATCTCTAATAACCCCATCTCTAATACAACTTGTTGAAGGTTAGAGGTAAATGCATAAAACCTCAACATACATACATTTTAGAACGAACAAACTTAGAATGCTCAAATCTAGAATTATACAACATTCACAATCTCCTACTCATTGATGACTTGATCATTTGATTACAATTTCCTTAATATATAGAGATCATAGAGAGAATAAAGTCAATTCTAGAAGCTAGGCTGACATGCTAAAAATAACAACTTAATAACAATAGTAAATACTTATAGAAACTTCAAATCTTCCATTCTCATCTAGAAACATGTTTCTTTTTTTTTATTTTAGAACATTCCATTTATAATTTTTCTTTTTCCAATTAATAAAAAATGTGATGGGAGAAATTAATCAGCAACATTGGAAGGTCACATATTAAGCGCCCCTATTTTCTCCTCAATCTTCATAGTTTCTACTTCTCCTTTTAAATGATTTAGTTTGATCTAGCTAATTTGTTCTTTGTATGCTATTTTTTATTGGTTTCATAGTTGTTTTGGTCTCTAAAGATGGAGGGATTGTACAAAAACTTGAACTTTTAATCTTTGAACTTTTGTGACAACTATTACAATTTGAAAATCTTTACATTATTTTCTAAAATTATTTTAATTAATATATTATCTTTTTGTAAAAAATCTTTAATTAGAAAGAAACTACATATATGAATATACATTCATACTAATTGTGTATTAATTTTTTTTTTTTTATAATTGATGTATTTGCAATTTCACATGCCTTCTCTACCGTGGATAGTTTCTATTTTATTGTTTCACTTTGCATGTGTTTTTTAATAATTCTCTATCGATCTTTAGTGCATGCTAATGCATGTAAAGAATAATGATTTTATTATATTTTTTCTATTTTTTTGATGTTGTGAACTTTTTTTTATCTTAGGAGGCTACAAACTCCATAAGTTTTCCATGCTATTTAATTATGAAATTTGTATGTTCTTCAACAACCTAATTGTCTTTAAATAATAAAAATATTTTTATGTTGAACACAAAATTTTTGTGATGTTTTGTTTCTATTAGGTATAGGTACGTTTGGCTTTTAGAATTTTCATTTCGTATCAAAGTAGGTGTTTTTTTTTAAATTCATCATGTCAAGTTCTAGGGGTGATCCCACAATAGTGGTTTACAATTTTTGGCCAAACTGGACACTAAAATATATTTTTTTAACTAAATCTTCACTTTCAGGCACCTATAGCAGCTAAACCGTGAGGAATTTGAAGATAATGTAAACTAGAGGTTCATGAGATTTTGTCTGTAGATTCTAAATATATTTTTTTCAAACTTTTTGGAATCAGATTACACTTCCTTTTCCATCTCCCTCAAAAACTAGTTTTTTTCAGAAAACAATATTTTTAAAAAGTGACGCTCACCGTATAATGCATAACTTTTTTTCTATGAAGGATAAAATTCTAATTCTTTCAAATTTAGATTTATAACTCTCATATCTAGTGCTTCCACTTGGTTAAATAGCTTTTTATTGAATATTTTTTCTTTAATCAAGTTTCAAAGTCAAATCAATTACAACTCAAACATAGCACGACCGTATAACGCGTAACTTTTTTTGTATGTATCGAAATTCAATTTTTATTTTTTTGTTGGATCAATAACTTCGATATCTGGTGCACGCATATTTTTAATTTTTTTTTTTTGATAATTTTCTATTTTTCTACATGTGCAGAATAGTGAGCTTGATTTTCAGTGAAAAACCTACATTCACAAGAAATAAAAATAAATATAATAATCAAATTAAATTTTATTAAAATTATAATTTTTTGGAAGCTTATAATAAGGACTACATACTTGCAAAAAAAATAATTTAAATGAATTCATTTGATCCCCCAAAAGGTAAATCAAAAGTGGTTTTTTATCAGCATTTTGATAGGTGTAAAGGAGACTCCGTTATAGGTATGGTTTAAAACTAGCGGGGTTCTATCCAAGGGGGATTGGTCTAAGGTGGTTTGATCAAACCCTCTTCAATTGGAATCCTTTAAATGGAACATTTGAATGCTTAAATCATTATATTTTCTACAAATATGTGATTTCAGCAAAAATCAGGATCTCCCAGAAATTATAAACCACTATTGTGGCAACACCCCTAGCTCCCTTCTCATTCTATAATTTAATAGAAATGATTATGATTATTAGTGCATTGAGATGATGAATTTTTTTTATAAGAAAATATTTTTTGGGATATGGTAGAAACAAGTTATGAAGAGCCAACTGATTGGAACACCCTTACAAACAATGATAAAAAAAAACTAAGAGATAAGTTAAAAAGAGGAAATCTCATGATTTATTTCATATTCAAATCTAGCTCTAGATAAGATCACAATTCCAAGAATTGTAGGAGAAAAGACAACTAAGGATACCTATAAGAATCTACAAGAAGCTTACCAAGGTAGTAATCAAGTTAAATTTGTCAAGTTGTAGACATTGAAGAAAGAATTTGAAAATTGGAAGATGCAAGAAGCTAAAAAAGTGATTGATTATTGTGTAAGAGTAAATGATGTGATCAATAAAATGACTACTTTATGAGAAACTATGAATAAATAAGTTATGATTAAAAAGGTATTGAGGTCTTCAACACCAAGATACAAAAATGTTGCTATAATCATTGAAGAAAAGAATGATTTGACTACCCTTTAATTTGATCACCTTGTTGGATCTCCTATGTCTCATGAAGAAAGATTGAGAGATTCATTTACAAAAAGTGATGAGAAATATTTTTTCCTAAAAATTACAAATTACAAAGAATGAAGATGCAAGCACTAGCTCTAAAAGAAACCAAGGCCAATGCAAAGATCAAAATTATAATTCTTCAAGAGGAAATAGAGGAAGAAGAGGTTGTTCAAGAGGAAAAAGTAGATGTAGATTTGATAAGAGATATATCCAATGTTATCATTGTAATGAGTATGGTCATTTTGAAAAGGACTGTAGATAAATCTAGTAATACCAATAAAAGTGTCAATTATGCTTAAGAGGGTGTTGAGGCTTCTCCAAGTAATTTATTTTTATCTTATGACAAAGTTGAATATGTTGTCAAACATGTTTGGCATTTAGATTTAGGATGCTCTAACCACATGTCAAGGAATAAAGACATTTTTTCTAAAATTAATGAGAGTTTCAAATTCAATATAAAGATTGGTGATTAAAAAAAAATGGAGGTTGCTACCAAGGGAGTTATGTAATTATATACTAAGGAAGCTATGAAAAGAGTTCAAGAAATTTATTACACTCCATAGTTAAAAAATAATTTATTGTCTTGGGAAATTGTGTGATAAGAATTAAAAGCGCGTGAAAATCAATAATGTACAATTTTTGGTAAGAATCAAGGAAATAGGGTGGTTATAGTTGTGCTTGTGTCAAAGAAGATGATGTTCTCATCAAATTTTGGAGAACATTGCAACAATCTTGCGAATGTGGGATATGAAGAAAAAAGTTGGTTGTGACATCTTGGGTATGTGAATTTGAATTTTTTATAGTTTGAATCTTCTAACATAAAAATAATTAGCTTATGGTTTTCTTAAGGTTGAAGAGCACAATGGGGTTTGTAAAGAATGTGCTAAATGCAAACATGTAAGAGATAAATTTTCTACAGGTAAGGCATGTAGGGGTCATTATCCACTTCAACTAGCTCATTATGATATTGTTGTCTTATGCGGACAAAGAGTTTGTGTAGGTCATAATATTTCATTGCTTTTATTGTTTATTACTTATGATAGTGTTGTGTTTATTTTTTGAAGACCAAGGATAAAGAATTTGATACATTCAAAAGGTTTAAAGCCCTTGTGGAAAATGAAAGTGATTACAAAATAAAGTATTTAATAATTGATTATGGAGCAGAATTTTGTTCAATATATTTTAAAAAAAAAGTGATTTGAATGACATTAAAAGATAATTCACCACTACTTCTACAACTCAACCAAATGGGTTAGTTGAAAGGAAGAATCACACAATGGTGGAAATGACAAGGAGTATGTTACAGACCAAGGGACTAAGCAATTTTTTGGGGGTGATGCAATTGCTACAATAGTGTACATTCTCAATTGAAGTCTTGATATTTCACTTGACATGATGACTCCTTATGAAGCCTAGTATGAGGAAATTTTTAATGTTAATCATTTCAATTTTTTTGGTTGTTTAGCCTATGTTCATGTAGCTGATGAAAAGAGAAAAAAGTTATATCTAGAAAGTGAATTATATATTTTTCTTAGATATAGTAAGAAAATTAAGGCTTACAAGTTGTATAATCCTCTCACCAATGGTATTGTTGGGTCAAGAGATATGATTTTTTATGAAGGAGGAGTTTATGGTAATCGAAAAGGCCATGTTGAGGAGTCAAAATCTATTTCTAATGGTGGTATTATTGATGATATTAATCATGAGGAGCCCACTAATATTTCAATTTCAAGTGTAAGAAATATACACCAAGTAGCCTCTCATCTTGTTCTTTAATTCCAAGTGCAATTCCATCTTCAAGTCCAATTCCTACAAGGTAAGAGGCTTAATGACATCTATCAAACAATTGCAAGTTAGACACATGAAGAAAATCAGAGAGGCAAGACAATAAATCTTACTTTATTTTCACAATCTGATTTTGAACCATCAAATTTTGAAGAAGCATATACTAATGAGGTTTGGGTGCAAGCTATGCAAGAAGAGATAGATTCCATTCACATGAATGATACTTGGGAGCTTAAAGAGCTTCCACATGACAAAAAAAAAAATTGGTACTAAATGGGTCTACAAGACTAAGTATAATAGCAATGAGAGTGTTAGAGACACAAGGCATGCATAATTAGTTGCTAAAGACTTCACACGAAGGTATGTGATTGATCATGAAGAGAAATTTGTACCAATTTCTAGACAAGAGATTATTAGAATGTTTTTTTTGGTAAAAGGCCAAAGGCCTAAACTATTTATATTAATTTTAAAGTTGAAATACATGTTTATGAGTTCAAAGAATTTGTGCCAAGGGAGAATATTATCCCACTGGACTAAAAATTTAGCTTGAAATTTAAAATAAACTAATTGCACCCACAACCCATTAAGAGAAAAATCAAAGAAATATCTATAAGCTACCCCTTGCAACCCAACATGCAATCTGAAGTAACTTCTCAAAATTCAAGGTGCTCAACATTTGACCAAATTTAACATTTTTATAAATTCATAATCCAAACACCCATCCAACTAAAAGTAACTACAAAAGCTTGGTAACAATTAAAAGACCTTATATGAAAAAATATTATATGCTAATGGAAAAAAGGAACTAAATTCAGACCTTGCAATGAAAATTGGACTCTACACTGCCAACTTCCTAAATATAGTTGATAAAGTTTCTGACCCATTTGAAGTCTTAGACCATCTCAACATGTAGCATTTTCCTCAATAATCTTACTACCACCTCTGGACCCGCTCTCTATATTCACACAATGCCTCACCTTTGATATCTAGAATGAAGGTGTAGAAGGTTACTTCCTCACTTGACACCAAAAGATGCTCTAAGTCACGAGGCCTACGAATACCAATGCCAAAGGAGGCAACATCCATCACCACTTCCAACCCACCTAAAATTTCAAGGATAAAAATATTACAAGCCATTTCTACCACTTCCATTTTTGGAGTGTGTAGGCCAAGTAGTTCCACCACAAATCAAGATAAAATATCTAAATCAACTCTATACCACTCATCTGACGCCAGGAATTGTTGATTGAGGACAAGTTTGACTGCTTCAATCAACATAAAATAAGATTCCACCATGATTCTCTTCAATTGGACCTTTACAATTGCGCCCTAGAAGGCCATATGTCTGTAGGTACTAACTAGACTAATGGGAGTATCCATATCTCCTCATAGAAATATAGGAATCCCTTGAAGCAAGTATGTGCACCTATGAATTTTAGACTATTGTGACAATTAGGATGCACACTGATTTCTAATAATACTCTTGCATGAAAAGGAATCCCATTGAGTGTACCAGTATATCCTGCTAAAAAATGACAGTACACATATTGGGTTAGTGATGATGGTTTTCGGCCTTCACACGTGCTCAACTTTATCCTTGAAAGAAAGAAACCACAAGGTTAAATGTTGGCATGATCATATAATGTTAGTGATTGTAGTTGGCTTCCTTGATTTTTGAAAGGCATCTTCATGTCAGATTAATTAGTCATTAATACCTGTTAAATTGAGTTTAAATACAGGTGTGGTACAAAAGGAAAACTACATCCTTGGGTTGAGAAGATGTCAAAATAGTATTCCCTAAAATTTAGAAGGATTCCTAGCATTTACAATGGTATTCCAAAATAGAGATCACGGTTAGTGTGAAAGTGATCACAGATTCCCATGTTCCATCCAAAGGTGACATTGATCCAATGGTGGTTTGTTTAGCTTTCCTTGGCCATGGATGTTCTTATGATTGTGCCCAAGTGACACATGGTGCTAGTAGACAACTAAATCTATTAGGAGCTTTCAGATATGATCTTGTGGGCCCGTGAGTATTAAGGTAGCCAATAGCACACCTTTGCATGAACTGCAAGCTCAAATTAATCCTAAGCTTGCACTTATATGACACATGGTATTGTCAAGTGACTAATCCAAAAAAGTTTCCTTTTGGGATTTCCCTTAGGGGAATACAATAGATTAATTGTAACAACATAGGTTTTCTAGACCGCACTTGGGGTCACACAAAAGCAATACATGTGATAATGACACACAAGTAGTTAAACAACCAATCACACACCTTCCACAATATTCAAGCACAAAAATGATCTTGAGCTTGTGCTCATGTGACATGTTGCTTGTTAGGTGTGGGGCTCAATGCTTTTTCCTTTTGGTACCTCCTTTGGTGGAGAATAGCACAAATAATTATCATAAAGTTAGGTTGGCATAAAGCCTTAGTAGGCCCAATCCAAGGTCTAAATAAAACTTCTTCTTGGAACTTCCAATTCCAATTTTTAAGGTTACACTTTTAGGACCTCCTTTGGAGGATTATTCCTAAAAAATGGGCCAATGTTGCACTTTTTGCAACCTTCAAGCATTGAACATTCAAAAATTGCATGCAAGAGCCATGCGAGACTAGCAGACATTAGGCTCAAAGTACATTTGCTTTAGAACCTTATTTGGGAGAAAGCAACATTGTAGTGCTTGAGGAGGTTAGGATAGCCATCCCACACACCATTCAAAATAACTTTTGTTAGGAAGTGGTGATTTTCAGGCTTAAGATTAGGCTTTCTTAACCACCCTTGTATAAGAGTTGTGTGGAGAGCGTTACATCTCATATAGACTTGAACTCTTCTTTCAAACTAATCTAAAAAACCACTTGAACAACTACCACACCAACAAGGTGTGAAACAAAAATGATCCGACATTAACCATGTAGTTAACTTGGGACCCGAAAAGTTTCACTCCCTTGACCTTCTTTGTGAATAACTTGTGTAAAATCCTCCAAGTTGAGAAAATTAGATTAATTGATTTGGAGGATTTATGCCTCCATTTTGCAAGTGTGGTTTGCTAGGGCATCTATTGCAAAAATTTATTTCCTATAGTAATATTTAATTATTACTAAAGTGAAACCCTTAATGAGCTCCCAAACTAGTTTCAATATGTAGTAAATGACCCACTTGTTTGTATGTTGGTTCCTGCAAGCATTAATCACATTCTTAAAGAATCTCCTTCAATGTGAATATTTTTGAGTTGCATGCCATGAGCCAACTTTAGACCTTCTAGGAGGCCATGTGCCTCTACTACATTGCTAGTTCCCATAGGTAGCTTCATAGAAAAACCCTTTAATAACTCTCCTTTGTCTTTTCAAACTACACAAGCTAACCCAAATAATCTTGGATTTCCTTTAGATGCACCATAAAAATTTAATTTGATAACATTTGGAGGTGGGGCGTACCATTTGATTCTACTTCTGTCTTGAAAATATTTTGGGCATTAGAATGTGCCCCTTGCTTTGGAACCTTCAAAAGAGACCAGTTCTTTAGAATTTCATTATCCCAACTTGAGGATGAGCTACATGGGTTTTTTTTTTCACTACATCTACCATTACTACCTTCGATATATTCCTTTCCAATTTGTTGAGGAAAATTTAAAATGTAAAAAACTATTTCTAAAAATATTTTTGTTTCATTTGAGCCATATGTTCCACACTAGTAAGGCTGGGATCACCACCAATAGTGCTTCAAAGGGAGAATCTTTATGGAGTAACAACCAACCTCAAAATAATTCCAAAATAGTGTTTGGTGGGGGGGAAATGTAATGAAGTTTATTTTCGATCCAATTATAGCATGTTTGAGAAAAATTATAGTGGAGCAAAAAGATGATCCACTGATTCTTGGTATGCCACATATTATATAGTTGAATGGTTGGACTAGGCCCACCTGGAAAGCCTACAACTTGTTAGGACTCAATTGTGAATAGTTAACCAAGAAAAATCATCTGCTTTAGGGAGAATTGAGGTGTGCCTGCAAATCTTATATGGCCACTACTTTGTATTCTATCCTCAAAGGTTAGAGATTTGTATTCTTGTTTGACATTATATTGTCCTATTTTGGATGGGGCCTAAATAATTTTATCCTCAAAATCTAAAAATAAAATAGTTCTTATGTCCAATATTTCTTGCAGCTTATGCTTTTGTAGTGCCCCTCCATGATTCGCCCTTTCACGATGTTTGATTAATATTGATTTGGGTTGTTTGACTTAAATTTGTTTTATTAATGTTGTTTTGGTTAATCGAGGTATTCATTAAATTATTATTTAACAATCATTTTGGTAATCAAATATAAATGCATATAAATGTATATTTATTTATTAATGATTATGGGTTGTAATACATTAAATTGTGCAATTTAATATTAAATGAAATAAAATAAACTAAAAATGTGAGAAACATGATAGGATAAAATAAAATATTAAAATGGAATGTTGTAATTATTGGATGGTTAAAATATTAAAAAAGATGGAAGGTTTTGTATGCAAGTTCATGCATAGTCTCAAACTGTTCGTCGTAAAGAAATTTGATACTTTATTGGAGATTTTTGAGATTTTATCTGATTTTTTTTAACAGCCTTTCTTTTATATAATGATCTTGTTTTTGGGGGAAAAGAAGAAAATATGGTTCGCAAGGAATTTCTGTAAAAATAATTGTATTAAATTATTGGTTTATTCTTGGAAGGGGGGATTTAGGAGTCCATAAAACTTTGAGAGAGAGCTCAACATTTTCATGGAAATTCTAGAGATCGAGCCCATGGACACAGATTTCATCTCCATTGATCTGCCAATCAGTTGCATACAGAGGAATCGACTGGATAAAAGTATAATATTGGAATAATTTTGAGGGATAAAACGTGTTATTTGCATACCCTTCGATAGATGCATTTTGTGCTACTCTGCAACCATAGTCAGCTGTGGGATTATCTTAACCGCGCCTTCCCCACATCACAATCTTCATCGGCCTAAACAGCACTACTACGCATTCCATTATCTTTGGAAAGCATACACCCTGCTACCATTATCCCCCTCTCATCGTCTGTGTACTATGGATATTCTTCTCTCTCACCAGTCAAGCATGCCTAAGAAACAAGAATTCAAAGATGAGGCCTCCGCGGACGAGGATATAAAAAAAAATTGGTGGTAGGGCACATGAGCAAAGGAAGCTACATTGGAGGTCTAAAAGAACACCTGTGGTATGACTATAATCTCTTATGCACTTTTCTATCATTATAGTTAGTCGTTTCTTGAACAATATTGTCTAGATTTTAAAGTCAAAGCTTTTGAATTTATGTGGCCATAATTATATTGCATTAGGTAATTTCAGATCATCGTCATTTGGGTCTTTCTGTTTGTGTAATGTTTACAAGAATGTTCAGTAGCCCTCATACAAGATAATGTTGCAGTAGGGAATTATTATTTTAGTGTCTTAGTTTTCAATTATCACGCAAGTATACCTTTTTAGATCCAATAGCATTTGATCCTTGCATGTTGACCTTTGATTATCTATAGTTGCTCAAATCTATATCTGCTAGCTTCTCAAGAAAAGCCTTAGCAAATCGTGAGTGCAGATGAATCAGAGATCAAATAATAAATCAATTTAGAGAATCAACTTCAGTAACGAGTTTTCAACCACATAATATATTATGGTTAAGAGTTTTATTAGATTTCAATATTTTATTGACAGGCTGAATTCTTTTCTAAGCACACCCAACCAAAATAATATGTTACTTTTTCGACAGGAGATTCTATTCACATAATTAGAGTTAACCTTTATTACCATGCCTGAGAATTTCCTTTCTGTGATATTCTACTATTGAAAACAAGACTAAACATGATATGATTCTCCCTACGTGGTATATATATACAAGGACTATTCACAACTTAATTCACTGAACACTTATCTTTTACATTTGATGTCAGTACCAGAAATTCACTTTTAAAAGTTTGAAACACTAAAGAAAATAGATCAGAACCATATTCATCTTCTTTCAGCTGCATATGTAAGAATATGTTTGATTGACAGTCAAGGTTAAATCTTCATCTTCACCTTCTCAAGATGCTTTATTATCAATATTTTTCTCTTCATCAAACTACCTATATCTTTAATAAATAACTTTGATATACAAATCTTAATTACACATTAGTTTATAGCCACAGGCCTATAGAAGAAAGAAAGGGAAGAAAATGTTTCAATTTCAATCTTGTAAACCTGTTCACCTAATTTTAACAAAATCTTCTCAGAGACAGACATGAATATTTCGAAAACAAATAGAGAGAATTTAATCTAACCTTCAATCGAGATCCCATCAATCCACTGTTGGAGGAATAAATTCAGATCTTAAGCAAGTACCGAATCATATCGACTTGGTCTAAATCACAAGGTATGTCTCAATCAAATTGTGTATGTTATCCCTTGGCTTTAGGTTTTAATGAATAAAGTAGCGACCGTGTTAAGCATTTGATGCTTCTTCTTTTAATTTGTGTCCCCTATGTGCAGATAGGACAACTAAAGTCCTCTATATTCTATGTATACTCTCTCTTCTGTTTTTTATCGCGCCTTTTCTGCTTCTAATTATACACCCATTGATGCATTTGATGTAGACCGGGATAAGTGACTTATAATATTCGCTTGGTTTTCCGGTCCTGTCTTGAATGTATGATATTTCTGATGCTTTTGATAATCCGACCTCATAAATCCATTAAGGTTGCAATTGTTAGTGAATCAGTTTGTAGGCTGGGGCGCCTTCTCTGTAATCGCCCTTCTAAACTAGGCTATGCGTAATTCCATTTGAAGTCTTGAGAGAATGCAATCCACTAGTAGTTGTTGCATTTGTCTTGACCCTATCCGATTTGGTTAATTTGATTCTAACTTGTTTCTCCTTGCCATATGTTCATTTCTTATCCAAGCATGACAATCGGCCTGAATTTCCTTCTCATCAGACTTCCTACCATTTCATTGTTTAGAAAGAGAACATGCCAATCTCTATCATAACAGTCATTGTGATTTTTATTCTAAAATTGAATGTTTCAATCTTATTTCAATGTTGAAAATGGTTCACATCTCTCAGAACAATTTCCCTGTGTTTTACTTATGATGCGAATTCTAGTATATGCTACAGCAAATCTATTTCTTCATTTCAATCTGATTCTAAACCTTGCGAATTCCTCTTCTGCGTTCCATATCCAAGATACTTAATATTCGATTTAGATCTGATTTGATTGGAATTCTATATTTCATACTGTATGCGATTTTCTCTCCATTTGTAATGTTTGTAATTCGATTTAAGAACATGGTAATTGATATTCAACTTCATTCATAATCTAGCTATGTTGTGTTTGTTTGGGAATCGAATAATTAGATCATTCGATAATTCTGCAGTCACTTAAAAATATAACTTAGTGATTATGTGTTACAATTTGTATTCAATCTATATATATATATATTTTTCCTCATATCTTAATATATTGTTCATATCTTAATATTTATTAAGTTGTAATATGTATATTTGTATATGTATTTAAATGGTGTTGGTAAGAGAATTTTTCTGTTTGGGATTAAAAGATTTCTAGATAAATAAATTATTAGATTACAATTAATAATTGATTCATTTCATATTCAGTAAGTTCAACAAAAGGGTTTATAAAGTACAGTGGTATTTTGGGTTTGGTATAATTATATGGATATCTAAGCTAGACTTATGGGAAAGATTATATGTTAATATTTGGAATTGGTTTTAAGGATATGTATAATTGTTTTGAGTGCTTGGATTAAGTGATTAGGTTGGTGAGTAAAATGAAATTTGAAATAATTCTTGTCTTCATGATTATAATGTGACAATGTGTGAGTCTTGAATATAGAAAATGAGCATTATAAAATGGGGAAGTGATGTTTATTTATGGAGTTGTTCATGATTGCTCGTTTATTGTGTGTTTACTTTAAATAATGTTTTCATGGTTGCAATATCTGGTTGTTTCCTTGTGATGAATTATGTGTGTGATTTTGGAGTTTAAGTCAATTTTGGTTATTGTGGTTGATTTTGACTTTGAGCTGATTTTGCTTATTGTTTTATGGAGGGAGCTTTTTGTGCCAAATGGCTATTGAGAGACTTCTAGAGGCTTGGGGAAAATGGCTTGATTTTTGGTTTTACATTTTTTTCATTTTGAAAGTGGATTGATTTTGAACTTGGATTGTGTTCATGAGGGTATTTAGCCTTGCACCGTTTACTTGTTATTATGGTTGGGAATTGTGAGCAAGATGGTTCATGCCATTGCTATCAAAATGTGATTTTTGTGGCTTTGTTTCGGTGTGCATGATGGCTTTACCCTGTTTGATTTGTTGGGTCTCTAGTTGCTAGTAGGGGGAGTGTCTTTCAATCGAGGTTGACACCCAGAGTGGTGGTTAGGGTAACTTATTGAGAGTTTCTTTAATCCAGTGATAACTTAAAATGAATTAGGGGGTTGTGTAGTTCACATTAATCAAGATAATGGTACGCCTCGTTCATGGCTCAAGTAATCGTTTAAGCCTAAAATGATATGAGAAGGCCTAAAATGGCAAGACCAACTGCCTTATATTCTTGAAAGGTATGTTGATTCCACATGATTTAGAATGGGGGCTGGAGATCGGTTGAGGTTGTCGGGACCTAGGAAGATCTGCATTGGGTAACCTATATTGAGCTATGCGATGACACTCTTCCCTATAGAAACCTTGTATGCCTTTTTTGTTCTCCCCTTGTTGTTCATGTACCTATGGAAGTGGTTGTTTCTTTTGTTTTGTTTGTTACTCTTGTATGTTGGATTCATGTTAGCCTTTGTCTGCTTGACTATTTGTGTAGTGGGTCCTTATTGTCATCTCCTAGCACTGGGGGTTGGACCTTAGGGTTCCACATGGTCGGGTGGAATGTGTTATGCATTCCATTAGGTTTCTAGTTGATGTTCGTGAGAATGGAGTTGTACCTTATGCAATGGTTCCAGATCTTGCACCAGATCTTGTGGTAGCATTGATATTATGTGATGTAATCATTTTAGTTGTATCATATCATGTTTTGATGTATCCTTCCCATTGTATGTTGGGAAGTATTGATGTAATTATCTACTCATGGAACAATGTATATTTATATAATACAAGTGATGGATGTACTCTTTTGGTTATTGTTTAATCATTAATGGTTTTATATTTAATGTGATGTATAGATCTATGATGTTCATTTACCTTATGCTATGGTTTTAAAATGGACACTTGTAGTTAGCATATCTTCGTTATGGGATTAGATCTTATTGGGAACATATCCACATAATGCAGCCATGATGCCCTAAAGGACATGGTTAGAGATTATGTATGTTTAGATGCATTATATATTAGTGTTGTATGATTCACATTTCATGTTAGTTTCTTTAATAAAAAAATTGTGGCATAATTGTTAGTTAGATGTGTTGTCCTTTGGCATTTCATGGCAGGGTGTTATAGTTTTTATTGTTGGGGGAATGGGATATTATAGAATTTTTTCCATATGACATCGGATTTGAAATTTATATTGTCCCTTACTACATAATGCTTGAGCTTGGATCCCTTAACTTCTTTTATGTAGATCTGAGCCTCCCGTAGACAACCAACTATAGCTAGTGGGGAGTTACTGTTCCAAGAATCTTCCCATAAATTTACCTTTTTACCATTGTTAATAGCCCATGATAGGAAAGGTGATAGTACCTATCAACATGTGATGACAAAATTCCACATTTTTTAGCCTTCTGATGGGTTTGGCAGAGTGAAGATTTTTTTAGGGTAGTTGAATCAAGGTACTTGGATCTCATGATTTGACTCCATTTTGAAGAATAGCTTGCATAGATTTTCCACATCAACTTTGCACTTGAGGCCAAATTTCTTAATTCTAATTTTTGAATGCCAATACCTCCAAAGACTGTATCCTTGCATAGTTTTCCCTAGGAAACTAAAGGTTTTTTCTTGGAGTTGTCCAAATCACCTCTCCACAAAAATTACCTAGTTTCTTTGAAAATGTTCTCATGAATCCCTCTTGGAATTTTAAGTACTGATAAGAAGTAGTTTGGAATGGTAGTGGAAGGAAGAAAATTGTTCTTGCTTATTATTTAGGAAAAAGAACAACGATCTTCTTCACTTCTCATTTAAGGAAACCCTAAAGATCTCAATTTAAGGATGAATTAGAGGAAGGAGATCTACAATAGGGATGTCCTAGGGTATGATTAGAGACTAAAAGAGGGGTTCACCAACAAGCTAGGGCTTGGAAAGACAAGAAATGTAAATGAAATGCAAAGTACCATGCAAAACCTAACTAAATGACCTAGAAAATGAAATTGAAATGTAGAATAACGGATTGAGAAAGTACAAAGGTGCACCTGGAAGAAAGATGAGGTTAGAACAAGCTCCAAAACCCTAAAATATTGTTGTTTAATGCTCACAGGGACTCGTATACCAATCTGGGTGATTTAGTCCTAGACTAGGGTTTCTGTGCGAAAACTGGAATCTATCAGTGTATGTTTTGGATCTCCTGAAACTTGGAAATGTTCATGTATTGGGAATCATACGCCACAAGTGACATATCAATCCCACTTTTCTTTTTTAGAGGGATAAGGTCTGAATCTGCACTCCTATCTCTGCTTTTCCTTCCACACTTTGTTTTTGGGTCTAAAACCCTGATTTGTAACTTGTAGGTGAATTTTCGTGAAGATAAACAACCTTGTGACAACTTGATGACTTTCCTCAATCTTGTAACTCAATCTTCAAAGGATCTTCAAGCCTCAAAGTACCTATATCTACAATAACACATGTAGAGAGAAGGAAAAACTTGTTGATTGTTAGGATATAGGGCTTTGCCTAGGTCAAACCTCATTTAGGTAATTAAACCTTGTGATGAAACAATGAAACATGAATGTATGAAACATGAAATATGAAACACGAACAATGCTACCTTGGATGATGTCTTGAAATGCAAATCATAAATCTAACATGAAGTGTCCATGTAGAATGTAGATCTTGATCTTGAATTTGGATATGAAATAATGCTTGCTAATGGATCATTAGTGCTACATCACAACACTAGCTTGACAACATGCTTGATGCTTGATGATCTTGACATGATGATGGATCTTGAATTGTTGCAACAAATGATGGATAATTCTTCCCTTGAATGCCTTACAAATTCTCTTGTAAACTCTCTTGATGCTCTTGTGAAGTCTTGGAATTCTTAACTCTTGATTGCTTAGGTTGATATCTTGAGCGCTTCATGAAACAATCACTTGAAATTTTTTTTATATAGGAAATCCTTCTAATTTCTCATTTATTAGATCTGAAAAGCAAAAATTCATGAAATTTGAACTTAATACCCTGATTTCTCACTCAAAACCCCAAAAAGAGGCTAAATGGGACTCATACGCCACTTGTGGCATATAGGTCCCATCTGGATGGGACTCATATGCCACTTGTGGCATATAGGTCCTATCTGGATGGGACTCATACACCACTTGTGGTGTATAGGTCCCATCTGGATGGGACTCATATGCCCCTTGTGGCGTATAAGTCTCATATGGATTGGACTCATATGGCCAAGGTGGAATATGGGTCCCACCAAGCCTTTTTAAGTGGAGGAAATGTCGAGGAGTTGAGATATGGAGTGTATTTGTTGATTATGTCGAGATCTCAATTGAAATATTCCTCAAAATGCATAATATAGGGTCTTAAGGGCCTATTAATGATGATATGAAAGTCATAAATACAAGAGGGCCCAAAACTCAATGTGAAAGTGTAAATAAATACACTTTACAACATTAAATCAAGGAAAAATTAGGTCTATTTAGCTTAAAGGGCCCTAAAACTAATGTGAATGTGGAAAAAACATTACAACACTAGATCAAGGAAATATTAGGTCCATTTTAAGGTTAATCATTCCAAAATTAATTCATAAATTAGGTTTATTTAGTTCACAAGGGCCTAAACAAGTGTGAAAATGTGACGAACGACATTTTTCTACACTACAGGTAGATAACACTAATCTTATCATAGTAAATCTCCCTACTAGAGATAACCATATACCCTTCTAGGATGCTACTCTTCTCTATATAGTCATAAAGATCTTGTGCCAAAATGAGGCTTTCTAAGGCCCTGCAAAGAAATGAATGCCCAAATAGTTGCAAGGTAGTTTGTTCTCTCTAAATTCTAAGAAAGAGAGGATGTGACCCATTACTAGAGTACTAGTATTTTGAAAAATTATTTTTCACTTCCCTTGATTAATCATTTGGCCTAAAATTAGACAATAGTTGTCCAACACGTACTTTATGTTTTTATTTTCACACACCAAGGGATTACCAAATAATAATGTGTTGTCTGCACATAAAGAATGGGTGCAAGAGATGTCTAATCTTGGTGTTTTTATACCATTCCATTTACTTTATGCATGGAAGGTTGAAATTGTTTGGGTCAATGCTTTTTCCACTAGGATGAAGAGGAAAGGGGAAAGATGATCTTATTGCCTAACTCATTGAGAGGAAAAGAAAAAACTTGCTAGATAATCATTTATGAGGATTAAAAATATAGCGGATTTGAGATAGGAAAGAATCCATTTACACCATTTTGTAGTAAAACCTAGCCTTGCCAAAACCTTTGCTAAAAAATCCTAGTTTACTTTGTCATAGGCCTTCATCATGTTTAATTTTATGATCATAGATGGAAATTTTATTGATAAATTAAGTGTAAGGTTTCATGTGCTATTATTGCCTCTTTAGTTGTCTCTTTCCCTAGAAAAAAATCACCTTGTTCCTTTGATATTATGCCTAGAATGAGTTTGGAAAGCCTTAGGGTGATAGCCTTGGAAAAAAATATAAATGGAATTACAGAGGGAAATAGTTCTAAACTCTATAAACGAGAATGGAGTTTTGAGTTTGGGTATAAGAGAAATATGGGGGTGGTGTTGAGCTCTTTTAACATTGTGTCATTTATACAAGATTCTTCTAGAGCCAACCAGATATGTCTTCCCATAAAATCCCAACATTTCTAATAAAATAGTGCAATGAAATAGTCTGGCCCAAGAGATTTGTTTAGGGATATTGAATAGATTATAGTTTCAACCTCTTCCAAGGTGAATGGAGCCAGGAGAAATTTGTTATCATTTGGACTAAGTAATTTTGGAATGAAATTTTGAAACTCTTGCTCTTTTCCAACCACATCAGGGTCAGGTTATTTTTTTTTTATAAAGGAAAAAATGGGTTTTACAGGGACCCGAAACCACCAAGTTTACAACAAAAGAAAGAGGAAAAAAAATTCTAGCGGAATAAATAGACTACAAAAAAGGAAAAAACCAAAAAAAGCAATAGCCAGCCACAAAAGGCTAGGAAGGTCAATAAAAAAACCAGCCGAAACGGAAGTCAAAAAACAAGCAGTAACTAACCCAAAGTCTTTAGAACAGACTCAGTCTCTACCTCTAGGTCCTGCATATCCTGAACACCCTTCTTGAAGGTTTGAATCATCTGTAGCGTGGGGGGTGCCTTCCTTTTCAGATTATCCCTGGTTCTCTTTGAGATCCCAATGTCCTCTTCTTGGTTTTTATCTTTCACCTCTTCCAAATCAACCACCAAGGACCCCTGTTGAGCTTTGTCCAATTTTTCAGTCATAGCGTTGATAATGATGGCATTATGTCTTGCCATCCTATTGTTCTGTTTAACAATTATCTTCACAGTATTTTTCATTTTTTCCAAATCTATTTCAATCCTTCTGTCCTTACCCACATTGTCTTGGATCTCTTTACTGGCATGTGATATTTGCACTCTACATCCTCCTTGCATAACACATAAACCTTAGCTCTTATTTCTTCCAATTTACTTTGGAAGGACTAATTTTTTATTTTCAGGTCATTAATTTCATGAAAGACCCATTTCGACATTCTGAAATGGTCCACAACATTATTCCTAGCTATGCCTAGGAAGTCAGTAGAGGGTTCCCTATCAAGATTGAAGGAACTTTTTGCAGGGTTGGAGGCTCCAAGGGATCCAATTCTAACATCTCTGTCCGATGACGGGACAATAGAGGATGAATTATTGTTAGCGCTAGAATCCTCAGAATCAGGAGAGTCTTAAGAATAAGAAACAAGGTTTCTGATAGGTAGATTCTTTCCAACACCTTTGGTTTGAGGAGTAGAGATTCTAGGCTTAGAAGTAGGGAAGACTTTAACAAACTAGGGATTATGGATTTGAGTTTTCTTGCCAGTCTGAACAAAGGGCGGACTCAGGACCATCCTCACCGGGCTCAAATTGGGAAAATTCCCCAAACAGCTAGGTTCAGTATGATCTTCCTCAGACTCCGAGGAAGCATCCAAATTAGTAGGGGCCGACATATTTTGAAAATGTTCAACAATTAACCTAATTAAACTAGTATGCAAAGTAGGATATCTTTTGGGTTTTTCTTATGGTCTTCTAGACTCTTTCTTAAGGAACATAGAAGATAGTAGGGAAGAGAAACCCTGACCTTATAGTGAAAATGGTTGAGCAAGGAAAAATGATATCCATAAACCCTAGTGAAACGACCATCCAGAGTTATATACTCCATGATGATGCGAAGAACTTTTCTCCAGAGAGCTTTAATGGTGTCGGCCTCAAAGTAACTATTAGAAATTTTTACTATTTTCAATCTTTCCTTATCTTTCTTCAGAAATTTGACCACTGCTTCATCAAAGAAAACCTTGTCCTAAAAAATTTTGTATCCTTCAGTGGAAATACTAGTCACTTCAGCTATAATATTTTCGTCAAGCTAAACTTTCCTACCAAAAGGGGTTAATTCCCCATTTTCCCAATTCCTCTTAAAATGCTTTGTAGCTTCCTGATTAGACCCATGGAGTTTTTCTAGAAAAGGGAGTAAGCCCTCGCTTTTGACTTTGTTCCACACTTTAGTGTTTCTTGTGTGCATCTCAAAGCTGTCCGACTCAACTCTTTTTCTATCTCCTCCCATTTTAGCAAGCATAGTAGAGAAGACAGAGATGAGATCTTGACTCTAAATGGTCTCGCCAAACCAGTGAGCCCACAAAGCATCCCAAGCAAACTTACAGGATAAGCAAATTGGCTTGGTCCCATGTAATCTAATGATAGTGATGTATTTGCCCCGTTCTATCTTCATTAATGAGATGACACAGATCTTTCCCATGTGACGCATCATAGTTCAATAAGGCACGAACATTAGCACCTAAATCACTAATATTCAGCCAAGTGCACTGTCCTTTACTTTTAACCCCTTCATTCGCAAAAAAGTCCGCCACAATATTGGCTTCTCTATAGGCGTGTGAAACCTTTATATTATCAAACTTAGCTAAGGTCGAAATAGCATCATCAATCCAAGACTTTATGGTCCATGAGGGGGGGGACCTACTTAAAATACATTCAATAATATTTTTGGAGTCCCCTTCAAGCCAAAGGTTTTTAAAATTCAGACTATGAGCCAAATTTATAACATGAAAAGCTCTAGTAGCCTCAACAAGGTGATTGGTTTGAGAACCAAGGGGATTGGCAATCAAACCAAGGAAATTTCCAAAAGAATCCCTTAAGACTCCGCCACATCCCGCCGCCCGAGGATTACCTTTAGCTACCCCATCAAACTTGGCTTTGATCCAACCATTTGGTGGAAAAGTCCAGAAGACACCCTCCCTATCCTTCTTAGCATGTTTAGGGGCACAAGAAATATCAAAAATAATATTCCATTCCTTAGCAACCATAAGATAATAGGATGAACAAGCCACTTTCTTGGTATTACAAACCTTCTGGGGGATAGTATTGAAATTTTCTTTCAATAATCTGATTATTTTATCAAACACAATGGCCACCAAAGATTCTTTATCTCTGTAAATTCTATTATTTCGTTCTTTCCATAGACCCCAAGCGACATCAGGGAAGGAAAAATCCCACAGTTTCCAAAGTGCAGGATTGTGAGTCGAGGATTTCCATTGTATGAATAAGTCTTCAATTGACAAGGGGAACACCCATGATAATTGCTAGTAACAGAGGAATTTTTCCCAAATTGAGGCAGCAAAAGGACAATGAATAAACAAATGACAAAATGACTCTGCTTCCATCTTGCAAAGATAACATCTGTTGTGTATTTGAAGGCCACGCTTGCAAAGATTATCAACTGTGAGCACTTTATTTTGAAGAAGGATCCAAAAGAAGATATTGACTTTAGGAACCAGGTGTTTGAACCAAGCCCTCAACTAGAAGGGAGGAGGAACCTGGACATAAGACAACTTGGCAAAAGTCGATGAAACAGAATAATTGCCCGAGGGTTCATCGATCCAAACAAGATGATCTTCTGTCTGATCATGGCATAGTCTGACAGCCAACAAGGATGAGTGAACAAGAGCAAGATCCTGACTAACAAGACACAGATCCACCCATTTTCCATTCAACCGATAATATTTAACATATAGACCAAATAGAGCTTTACAAATCTCATCCCATCTGCGAAAAGGTTCAATTTTGATAAGGGGCTCATTAAACAACCATCTATCCTCCTAGAATCTAGTTTTTTTTCCACTCCTGACTTGCCAACCCACTCCTGTTCCAACAAATTTTCTTCCAGTAATCAGATTATTCCAGTAGGTTGAGCCTCTGGGTAGAATATGGGAGTCCATCTTAATTATAAGAGATCTGTTATTCTCCAAATATTTTCTTGTCAGGATATTAGTCCATTCCCTTGAGGATGAAAATATCCTCCAAATTTGTTTAGCTAGAAGTATCTTGTTAACCATTATGATTTTTCTAAGACCTAAACCACCGGCCTTTTTAGGTCTACACACCAGATCCCACCCTATTAAAGGCAACCTTTTTATTTCTTCAACACCCGACCAAAGAAATCTTTTTTGAATCTTTTCAATGGCATCCACAAACTTGGAAGGGATTTTAAAGAGGCTTAAAGCATAAATCAATAAATTCTGAAGAGTAGCTTTGAGGAGTTGTAATTTACCCGCTTGACTTAGCAAAGCTCCTTTCCATCTAGCAAGCTTCTTACTAAACCTCTCAACCAACGAAATCTAGAAGGACTCCGGGGGTTTAAGGCTTAAAGGTAAACCTAGATAGGTGGCAGGTAAATACTCCACCCTACAACCAAGGATTCTTACAATTTTATTATGTCTATGTTCAGGAGTATTAAAGAAGAAGAGAGAGCTTTTATGTTTATTAATCAACTGGCCAGACGCCCTTCCATACGCATCTAACAGATATTTCAAAGTCTTTCCCTCTGAAGAAGTAGATTTTCCTAAGAGCATGGTATCATCAACAAATTGTTGATGAGAACAAATCAAATTGCTAGAGGATAGTTTAAGACCAGCAAGGGATCTTTGATCTATCAGCCTTTTCAAATTTCTTCCAAGACTTTCAGCCATAATAGTGAATAAAATAGGAGAGATGGGATCTCCTTGTCAGGTTATTTGTTGGTTTGGTAAAGAGGTCGAAAAAGAATAGAATGACCTTATTTTGAATCTATTGCTCATCTTTTAGATGTTCATTAGATGAAAAATTTATAGAAAATTTATGTTAGCATCTTGGTTAAGTTGTGAAAAAACTTAGTGTTTATGTCCCCCTCTTTTAACCAAGTTTCTCTTGACTTCTATTTCTAACATATTTCTTCTTTAGCAATGCTTCTTCAAGTTCTTTCTAAATATGGTTATGACGGTGGAAAGATTCATTGTTCATACCTTTTTTAATAAGAAAAAATTTTTGTTGATTTTTTTTTGAAATGGAGATGATTCCATTGTTTGATATGCCCTTTTATGAATTGGCATATTTTTGCTAATTGGTAAAGTCTAAATCTTGCTAGAAATGGTGCATTCTCCTAGCATTGTTTGAGGGAAAGTAGAAATTTGTCATCCCTAAACCACATGTGTTAAAATTTAAAGGATGGCTTGAATTTATTTATTACAAAATTTCAAAAAATATCTAGCTAGATCGGATAATGATTTAATCCTGAGAATGAGAGGATGAAAGGGGCATATTTAAAATCAGTTTTGATCCAAATTATGGAGAGGAGAATCTATCTAACCTCTTTATAATGATTCAAAAATATTTCCTCCTATTTTTCCAAATAAATTTACCATTGGTTGGTAAACAATCAATCAATGCATTATCCATTATGAAATTGGAAAAGTCCTCCATTGCTTTTGGAGGATGGATGATACCTCCATTTTTCTCTTTTAGGGAGGTAATAACATTGAAATACCCTCCTAAGATAATCATTTCCTCCTTTTAAGAAAAGACCATTGTTGTCAAAGAGTCCCATACCTATTTCTTGCCAGTAGTTGATGTGGGACCATAAACATTGAATATCAAAAATATGTGCTGAAAGCATTGAGCCTTGACAAGCATCCACCATTGTTAGGAAACAATGACTTATGCCTTGACATTGCATGGATCACATAAAATTTCTAGTACCCTTGATGCCCCTACTGCAGGGGTATAAAGCACATCCATTTGGACCATTTAGTTGGGATTTTAATGTTTTGTTCATCAGAAAATTTAGTTTCTTGTCATATAAAAATATCAGCATCACTTGAATCAATCTAATGCTAATCAAGTATATTTTTTAGGGGCATGTAATCCCCTATCATTCCATGAAAGGACCTTCATCATTGGTCTTGAGGAGAGTGACAGGCCCTCCTCAGTCTCACATTCAAATTTATGTCCAAGGTAGTATGCAAACCTATTGTGATATCTTCTTGTATTTTCCTTATCTTGTACTTTTTTCCTTTCTTTGTATTTGGTTTAGGAGAAAATATAGACACATCAAATTGTATGCAAGAGATTAAAAGTGATTGAGAGTAATAAAAATCATTCAGATCTTCCTCATTGATTTCATCAATATTTTTCCCCCTACTTCTACTAAGATTTGTTCTACCATTGCTGACAAATACCTCAAGGAGGGAACTTGAGAGCCCACAAGAATGTATTTTATAATCTCCTAGTTGTGATTTTCTACAAGAGGGAATTTTTTGTGTTATTCTGAGGGATAGGAGGAGTATTTAGTTCCTTAGTCTTAATGGGAGTATTCTAGGAGAGCACTCCATATCCAAACTTCTTAACTAAATCTTCAACCAACATATCTAGGACTACTGAAGAAACATGTTGAGTCAATGTTTCCTCTATCCGTAGTTTGAGATCATACTATCAAATTGTGTTTCCTGGTCCTAAAATTTTCTAGTGTCTGTAAGTCTAGTAATTTCAACATTACATTTAGATATACTAAACCTTCATTCTCCCTGCTACAAGTTGGTACCTATGGAGGAGAAAAATCCTTTTCCAGTTGAACATCCAACAAATCCTTATCTCCCAGCGTAGTTTTTCGAGAAATTTCCTCCAAAGCTTCAATCCTATTTGATGCAACCTCTCTAATAATTAAACCAATGTTTGGAAACAAGATAAAATCATCCTTGGAAAGGTTTATTTTATTGACTGGTATACTTTCTTGATCCTCATAGGTCTCCCAATATTATGTAGTTGAATACGAATATTTTATTCTTTAGTGAGTCATTAGATGACAAGAAGGAAACTCCATTTTGGGCCCTTCAAGAATTTTTTTTAAAAGTCCTTGGGAGAGGCTTAGTGGTGTCTAGTAAATATAAAAACCTAACCATAGCTTTGCTATTGTCAAAATAGGTCTGATCAAGCTTCATGAAGATACTCATTTAATTGCCTAGGATTTGTACTATTTGAAGATCTATATATTAAAATGGTAGGTCTAACACTTGCACCCAAAACAACATAAAATTTATCATTGTGGATGAAGGGTTAGGGTATGTGCAAGATCATCATGGAAAAAATAGGCCCTTAAGTGGCAAAAAATTCATAAAAATCAAAGTTAGGCAACTTGATGTAAAAATTTGAATAAGTTATCTATATTATTTCAAAAATATGTAAGAATAGAATTTGTGGAAAATTGAATGTAATTTCTAAACTACTAGGTTTATTTAAAGAAAAAAAAATCTATTTGGTGAAAATTTGAAATTTCAATGTAGTAGTACTTAAATTTTAGGGAAAAAATAAGAAGTAGGTGTCTATCTAACCACCCTTACCACAATAAAATGATAATATTTTTTTATAATATTTTAGATATAAGTAGAGGACTCATGTCCGCATGTGATGCATATTTTTTTGTAATTTTTTTTCCCCTAAGCAAATAATTAATTATGATTTTTTTATTACAAATTTTTAAAAATATAAAAACTTGTATCTCTGACCACCTTAACTTGGTCAAAACTTCATGAAATTATTATTATTATTTTAAATCCTATAGTATGCGAAGCATAGAATGTGACACATGTTTTGGATTCAAAAAATGTGATACTATTTGAAAACTATAGATGTTTTTCAATCAGCCTATCAATCAGGACTTTAGTCATACTTCAGATAGAAAATGAATAATAATTATTTATTAAATTCAAAGTAAAGCATAATTTATATTGGTGGAAAGTTGAAAGTCTCCTTTAAAAACCCTTTTTGTTTCATCAATTTTGGGTAAAAAAAAGTTGCCAGCCACATACCCATCATATTGCCACTTTTTGGCCCATCATGATCCTGCACATACCTGTTAAATTTGTGGATCCAAGGTTGAATATATAATCTTGCACTTTGCAAAAACCATGTCTTCAGTTTGAAGATTACATCCCTTGTTTTCTTCAATGAAAAATAGCAATGAAAAACCCTTACCCTTATCTATATAGTGAACCTCATTAGCTCCCACTCAATGGTCATAAACCTATTTAGTCAAAAAAAATTTAGAACAGTTTATATTCCAAAACTTACCAATGATAGCTTTTTCAAGAATTTCCTTGATTTGATAGTTGAGGTGCTCTTCTAAGAGTGTCACCTGGATCATGCCTCCCAGACTTTTGTTGCTTTTATTCAGCCATTGTGTGTTGCTTAACTAATGGGTTCATGACCTTTTTTTTTAGCTATTTTGTTGGATTTGTGCCTTTTTATTGAAAGTTGGGACTTGGGTTCTCCTTATTATGTCACTTGACAAGTTTCCTAGTGGGTTTTTGAAACTGCGATTTCCTTGGCAAAGGAGGGTTAAATGGGGCACTTGATGGACTTGGTTTTAGGATGGATATATTGTTAGGAAAGGTCACATAGCCTTTCCCATCTTCTAATTCCTTTGAGAGAGTTCTTGTTGGCGCTTAACTTTTGGACTGACTTGACTGTTGATGATAGGATAGAGGCTTTCACCAACCCACAAAACCCTTTCCACTATTCCATGTCCTTGGAGAAGGGCTTACATAGCTCATGGCCTTGAAATATCTTGGATGTTGATCCTTCATTGGATAGTATGTAGACTTCTTCCAAGCTCCGCCATCTGGAAACCCTTGACATGGTGCATCTATGGAACAAAAA